>JAODAL010030885.1:0-49277 GCA_025379985.1 Phyllomedusa bahiana | reverse complement strand
ACCTTTTTAAGTTCCTCCCGGCTACCGGTGCTTTTAACCCAGAAGTAAGCAGTGAACATCCATCGTCCACGTGACGGTTGGAGCCACTCGCAGACACGATGTCATGTGCACGTGACTTCTCGGGTCTGTAATTGGCCGCAGTCGTCATGTGAATGAAGATCTTCTACAACGGGAGTGTCCGGGAGGTAAGTAAGAGGTTTCTCTTCTATTTCTACTCCTACTCCGACAGACGAGCAATGTAGGGGCCCGGAACACCCCTTAAAGCGTCTTGTTAGGGTATGTTCACACAGCGTACTGTACGTGCCGCTATGCGGCGGGTGTTTTAGATGTATGCGCTGGGCAGCACGTACTCCTAAAGCCCAGGGGGGCCGGACCTATTCACTTTAATTATCAACGCCACGGAGAAGTGACATGTCACTTCTCTCTCCTGACGTACAATACGTGCGCATTGTACGCCGGGTAGACGAACGTAATTCATAGCGCTCTATGAGAGCTATAAAATCCTGTAATTGAGGGGCGTATTGAAGCGCAAATACGTGCCACAATGCGCGCCGTTGTTACGCCGTGTGAACATTCCATTAGATATCAGCAAGTTGTGCAAAAAGTACTGAAAAACTGAACATTTGGACATCTGCTTCTAAAGTTAAGAGATGCTCTCATTTAGTGCTTTTAAAACATTTTCAAGAAATTTTATGTTCATCCTGAAATTTCAACCAAAATATCCCTAACTTTTTGTGAGTAGTGTATGTGTCAAATGCACCACAACAGTGTTCTACTTGAACCCAGGCTTATAACATGTAGGTATGTTTGCGCTGGCCGCTTGATTGATCCAAGCCTTTAGCTAGTCGTCTTTGAGCTTAAAGGGGTTTTGCCACGATCTAATGTTGACGTGGGATCCTCCAAAATGGGTATGTAATCACTTTTCTAAATATTTGTCATCAAAAAAAGTGAGGCCTCTGAGAGCTAGAGCCTTCATTACATGCCCTTGGTTTCCTGACAGTTTACATTAGACACGACCAGGAGCTGATCTGGCCGCGCTTCTGTTGTTTGCACTTCTTATCTGATGGCAGGGAACATGAACTAGCTTTGAAGAGACTGAGGAGAAAGATCCTTTGTCTTTTGTATAGAGAATTCACTGGTTGTAATGTAATTATCTGAGTAAACATGCAGACGCTTCCTGGCTCTCTGCTCAGCCCCCCTCCCTTTTCCCCTGCAGCCGTTCATTCGTGATGGAATGAAAGAAGGCTGCCTGCTGAGCTTATCTTCTCTCCTGAGCAAATAAGAGGGAGAAATAAAACGCATATAGCTTGTGCACAATACAGTTCTCCTCTCTGGATTAGCAAAACAATGTTTGCTCAACTACAGAGACTGAATATCAGGAGCGTGCATGGGAGGTGGAGTTAGGATTGACATCACTCAGAGGAGATACTTGTTTTTTTAAAAACATAAAAACAACGACCCTTTTTTCAAGCCTCATGAGGGGAGTATCAGCCTGTTAGGTGAGGAACTCACTTATTGGCAAAACCCCTTTAAAAATTCCCAAACAACACTACTTCTGTTGTGTGTATTATTACGACTTAACCCCACTCATTTGGATGGAGCTGAACTCCAATACCAGACACAGCCTGTGGATTGATGTGGCGCTGTTTCTGGAACATGGTCGCTATCTCTTTCTAATCCTGTATAACACCTTTAACATTCTGAACTGCAGGCTGATGAGATTTGCTGGTTACATATACAGTAGTGGTGTATTACTATTAGGCTATGTTCACACGGGGTAATTTCGTTGCGCATTTCGCGGTGTATTTGCACTCTAATACGGGCGAGATGTGCGCCGAATTTACGATAATCCACTGTTCTCATAGAGAACTTTGGATTACGCCTCCTCTCCCCGCTCGGACAATACGATCGTATTGTACGCACGGGGAGATGAGTGACATGTCAATTACTTGCGGTGAATATGCGCCGCGAGTAATGACTGTCAATGGGGCCGGCGGGCTGCCGCACGCCGGCATCGCGGGAGTACGCACGTGTCAGCGCGACTCCCGAACACCCAGCATAATTGCGGGCCGTACTGTACGCCCTGCAATTACGCAGTGTGAACATAGCCTTAGGGTTTGTGTAGCTTGCCAATCTCTGGATGATATATGCTACCATTCACAGCAAGCAGACATTTTGAAATTATGTCAATTTATTTGAAATTTCTATAACATTCCCCTTAGCAGTTCCTTTTAATGGTGAACCAGCCGTGGTCTCTGAATGTTAGGCCTGAGATTTGTGGTGTTTCAGGCTATGTTCACACGGCTGATTCACGCCGTAATTGTGGGACGGATTTCGCCCGCAATTATGCTGTGTACGGGGGTGTGGGGAGGGGGGTGGAGGGGCGCAGCCCGCTTGCCCCATAGACGTTCATTATCCACGGCACGGATCCCGCCGGGATAATGTGCATGTCCCTTTCATCCCACACGCCGGATTTAGCGAGCGGGGAGAGGAGACGGAATCCATAGTTCTCTATGAGAACTTGAGAACTGTGGATTACCGTAATGACAGGGACGGATTTCAGCCGTATTTGCGCGCAGTACGGCGCGCGATACGGACTGAAATCCGTCCCAAAATCAGGCGTGTGAACATAGCCTCACATGATGAATCCCTTAGGCCTGGTTCACATCTGCACTGGAGGATCCATTTGGAACTTCTGTCACAGGTGGTGCCGGATCCATTAAAGGGGTTTTGCCAGGACGGGAGTTCCTTACCTCCTTATCAGCACGGGAGTAGAATATAAACAAATCATGCTGAGTCATGAAGGCTGCAAGGGTGAGAGGGAGCGGGTGAGCAAGGAGTGAGGAATAAGGGAGCCTCTCAAAACCTAACTCCAATAATAACATTACAACAGTTGATTCTCTATACAACAAGACACAGGCTCATAGACTGCACTTTCTCCTCAGCCCCTTGAAGCTCATTCATTTTCCCTGTCATCAGATGAGAAGTGTTTCACGCAAGCGCGGCCTGTCAGCTCCTCTGGTCGTGTCTAATGCAAGCTTTCAAGTAACTAAGGGAGATTGAGAAATGCTGTAGCTCTGAGTCCTCACTTTTTAAAATCACATATATTTAGAAAAGTGATTAAATACCCATTTTGGAGGATCCCACGCTAACATTACATCGTGGCAAAACCCCTTTAAATGACAGCTCCCTTTTGATCCCAGTGACTGCATGCTGCACTATTTTTTCCATTATTTTTGAGGGAATCGGCAACAGAGGTTCCAAACAGAACTTGTGAAGTAGATCTGAACCAAGCCTTACCCCGTCAGGATCCCCCCTTTTTTACGATTGCAGACGTGTGTGGTGAGCAGAAAACTCAGGCCAAAGCTGCAGCATGGTGACGCATATGAATATAGTACATGATGAGGCTGAATCGTCCATAGTTTATGGAATAGAGGTGAAGATATAAAACATTGCTTAAGACGGTTTTCTCAGAGTCACAGGCAGCTTCAGACTCTCACTTCCTGGTCAGTCAGTGGGTGGTTCTATAGCAGTGATTGGCATATTTAGCTCATCTATATCTAGCTGAGAAATTACAAAGACAAGTGCAGGAAATATAGTATTCAATAAACAAAGCTATAGAGCTTCAAAGTGGAAACAAGATTTTATCAAAGGTAACTAAAAGGGTTTTGCCAAGAAGTGAGTTCCTCACCTAACAGGCTGATACTCCCCTCTTGAGGCTTGAAAAAAGGGGCCTTGTGTTTCTGTGTTTAAAAAAACAAGTATCTCCTCTGTGATGTCATCAATCCAACTCCCATGCAGGCTCCTTATATTCAGTCTCTGTACTTGAGCAAGCATGTTATTTGGCTAATCCACAGGGGATAACTGTATTGTGCACAAGCTCTACAGGTTTTGTTTTCTCCCTCTTATCTGCTCAGGAGAAAAGATAAGCTCGAGCAGGCAGCATTCTTTAATTTGTTCACAAACTGCTGCAGGGGGGAAGGAGGGCTGAGCAGGGATCCAGGGAGCGTCTGCATGTTTACTCAGATAATTACATTACAACCAGTGGATTCTCTATACAAAAGACATAGGATCTTTTCTCCCCAGTCCCTTCAAAGCTCGTTCATGTTACCTGCCAGCAGATAAGAAGTGCAAACAACGCAAGCGAGGCCAGATCAGCTCCTGGTTGTACCTAATGTAAACAGTCAGGAAACTAAGAGCATGTAAGGAAGGCTGTAGCTCTCGCAGGCTTCACTTTTTTAATGACCTATATTTAGAAAAGTGATTAAATACCCATTTTTGAGAATCCCACGTCAGCATTAGATCGTGGCAAAACCCCTTCAATATTATCTTGTTAGAGATAAGCACTTTGCTCTATCTGACCACAGTAATTTTACTTCCTCCTCTTTATCTCGTCATGAAGCAAGATATGGATGATAACCTAGAGATACTTGTGTGCACTCAGAGCAGATAAAATCTCTTATCTTCTGACCAGTGAAATATCAGTAGAGCAATTGATTGAGAAAAAGTCTTCATTTACCTTTCCCTATATGTTAAAAGCTAATCATTATAGCGAGAAAACCCCTTTAAATGCCAAAGAATTTCCTTCAGAAGTTTCTGCACCGAACATAACCTCCTTTTATGTGAACGAGGATGCTTCTGCAGCAAATGTAGGAATCTCAGCAAACCCCGTTCTGATAGAGACGGCTGCAGAAATGTCTGCAATAACTCTGCTGCCTGTGGATCAGACATGACTTTAATCATCTTTGTAAACTTCTATTCTTAGGGCTGTTTCTAGGCAATATCGATGGAGGAGGAACTGAAATCATTGCCTCTGGAGAACGCATCAATCCTGTCTGAGGGTTCCCTTCAGGATGGGCATCGATTATGGATTGGGAATCTGGACCCTAAAATCACTGAGTAAGTGTTACCTCCGATCTTGGGATTTCAGTCACTTCAAATACACAGACACCCCGCCATACTCTGCTCCATGGCTGGACAGAAAACTATTCCCAGTAGGCGGTAATAGATGCCCCCAGTGCTACATGGGAGAAGTTGCACAGGTGCAGATTACTGGTGACCAGTCGTTTACACCCCCCTCACAGTACAAGGATGTGCTCGGATGGTTTCCGGTGTAAGGGCATAGGTCATGCTATGTGTTTACACTGCATGCTGCTGTCACTTAGCAATAGGATTTTAAGGTACTTGTGAGTTCATCCCCTATTGGCTATAATTAGCCCATTCACTTTAATGGCAGAAATGCACTGCCCCTCTCTTAGCAGAGGGTTGCTTTCAGTTAGTGTGGTATGGCCCAGTGTGCAGTCCAGTCTAGTTTAGACTGGGTATGCTTGCTTTTTCTCTAGCAGCACACATGCTGTGAGTAAAGAGCCTAGTAGGCTTTGGGCCTGGCTGTGGCTATCTTAGTCACCCATCCTGGGAGAACAGGGAGACACCAGAGGCCCCTGTAGCATCAGTCTCCCAGCTTTAAAATTCGTCTGTTTTCTTCTAGCTTGATTTTCTCAGTACCTGAAATACAGGGGCGTTTCTTCCCCTCCCAGCGGGGTGTTTCTTAAAGGGGTTTTATCGCTACAAAGATCATGTCTCAGATTATTGGGACAGTAAAAATAAGCACTTTTGTAATTGGGTTGCATTACCTCAGTCACTTGGTTTAGCAGATATGAGCTTTCTCTGTAAATCTGTATTCTGTTTCTGCTGCTGCTGGTCAGGACACGCCCCCTGGCCAGATTCCGATCGCCCCATATACACGCCCCCTGCACTGTGATTGGCTGGCTGACATTTCATTCAGCCTGTTGGGATACACCCCCAGACAGGAAACTCCCTGGCCACGCCCCCTGCACTGTGATTGGCTGCCTGCACACGTGTTTTCTCCCCTCTGAGCTGTTAAAATCGATAGTGAAACCAAGGTCTGCTGGCTCTATACTCATCTCCCAGCTCTAGGGTGAATGATCTAGACAATTACTGGCTGTTTAAGTCACAGATCCCCTCATATAATAGAGTCTTATAAAGTCTCCTGCCTGTTAACAGGGGGAGAGAAGGGTAGGAGGGCAGTGTGCATTGCTTCATATAACCCAGTCTCCTGTCTGGTAACAGAAGGGGAGGAGGGAGGAGGCAGTGTACACTCCTCATATGTCTCATCTGTGTGTATAACTTCATATAGCTCAGCAGGGAGCTTGTGGAGCCTGAAGGCTGCAGAAATAAGCATGCAGGAGGCTACAGAGCTGTTATATCCAGACAATCTTCTGCATCCCCTGCTTCATACAAAATGATGATGTCACAGTTCTTCAGTGAGGAGAGACACGCCTGCTGACAGGAGATACTCGCCCCTGGATTTTAAATTCAATCTCGGAGAATTAGCTGAACAGCACGAACAGTTCAAAGGATAAAACTCCTTTAACTGAAGGGGGATGACATTATCCCCCCTTCAGTGTTCATGCTCGCTCCCGAGTCAGTGTGCTCCCCCCACCCTCTGTCTGAGTCCACATGTCACTGTGTTGTTCCTCTCCCTATGCAGTCTTATTTTGTAAGAGCTGTTTATGCATTCAGTCTAGACAGTCTTCTATGAACTCGGAGCACTGATCTCTTTTCCTCTCACAGCTGGAGGTTTGTTACAGTTGAATCCAGTCTTTTAAGAACTCATCCAGAGCACAGATCTGTCTCCCTTCTATGTTTACACGCAGCAGCATTAGGCACCGAGCACAATTCTGCTGTTTTCTGATTGTAGAAGCAGCTGTGGTTACTGTGGAGCTGCTGGCTGTGCAGAGTGAAATTGTTTCCGACCCCTTATTCTGAGTGAGAGAGGCAGGAATGCGCGCTCCCATGAATACCACCAGGGGCCAGACAGAATGTAAATTAGTAGAGCCGGCAGCCAATGAAATGAAAGGAGGAGAAATCCGACCGGCACTGGGGAACAGTGTTTACACAAAACGAAGATAAGGAAGACAGTGAAAACAAGAAAGCTTTGCTAATGACATCCAATTGCAAAGTTGCTTTCACTGTCCCCTTTTTCTGAAGACCATTTAATGTAATGATACAACCCCTTTAATACCAATCCTTGCTGAGGATATATCCAGAAATAGGACCGACTCTTACTGAACCTAGACAGGGGGGAGAAGCTGACCCAAGGACCTCTTTGCATTTCTGGCACCCAAGTCAGGCCTCCAGCCAGGACCAGAGCTTCATGGCTACCAAATCATGTTCCTGCCAGACCGGCCTACTGCTACAGGACACTGCCGCTCATCATCTGTGAGTACAATTGATTCTGTAAAAGTTGCCACCATTGGCCAAGTGGTGAAGATTTCCTTAATAAAGTAATGTAGGACTGCGACTACAGGATCTGCATGTTTCCTTCTGCATGCCACATGCTACAATTCCTTAGTAAATGCTGCACATTGGATAAAACCAGTTCACACCAGTATGCAGAAAAGCCACAGCACCACACTGGGGAGATTGCTGAAGTGCAAAAATACTGATGAACAACCACTCGCACACCTACTGTATATGAAGGGGTTGATTGCTAGTATTACAATTGCACATAGATAAGGCTAGTATAGAGTGCCAGTGATACGCCAGAATGAGCATCATCAAAAGGTTGTAAGCCAGCATGGTGCACCACACGTAATTTTGTATGGCCTTATTATATTTTAGGGGTGAAAACTCGCAGCCCCCTTTCTTTGGATATTTCCCAGTCATGGCCAAAAGTTTTTGAAAAATGATAAAAAATGTTAATTTTAAAGTTTTACTCCCATAGGTTTTATAATGGCAATTTGAATATATCTAGAATGTTATAAAGAGTGTTCAGCTTAACAGAAATTTAAATTTTGAAAAAGTCATAGTTCCCTAAAAAAATAAACCCTTTTTCCCCCCAAAAAAAATTTTCAACTTCTTTTGCGGGGCCTGCCTTAAAAAGGACCCCCAAAGCTAACATTTTTTCAGTGTTTGCTCCATTAACACAGGTGGGGTGTTGATGGGACGGGGTTGGAGATCAATCTGTAAAGATTAAGTAATAATCACACCATGGAACTTTTTAAAAAGGGGGGTGGTGTTGGCATCATTGTTTCTTCTTCTGTTAAAAAACCCTGGTTTTCTCTAAAGAAAAACCCCTGCCCGTCATTTATTGCCCCTGAAAAAAACTGGGCCCAACAAAGGGAAGAGTAACGCAGTAGAAAAAATTGCACCCCAGTCAACAATTCCCATCGCATCATCAAGGTTTAAATTTAAGGGAGAGGGGATTCCATTGTTGCCAAAAAGGGTCCCGGGCGTCCAAGAAAAACCAGCAAGGCCCCCAACCCTCTCTTTAAAAGTGTTTCAGTTTGGAAAACCGGGCCCCACCAGCGTTGCAGGCTTGCTCAGGAAAAGGGGAGCAGGAAAGGTGTGGGAAATTTCATCTGCACGCACTTGAGGGGAGATCATGGAAAACCCCCAAAGGGTGGGGGTCAAGGAGGGCAGCTAAGAAGCACTTCTCTCCAGAAAAAAACATCAGGGGCAGACCCGTTTTTCTTCCAAAGGTACAGGGAGTGGACTGTGAGGACCCGGGGGTAAAGGGAAAATTTTTTTATTTAAAGAATCCCCCCCTTTCCCAATATTTGGAACTTGGAAAACAGCTTTTGGAGGAAAAAACAAAGGGGAGCGATCCACCAGTCTTGTCTCAAAGCAAATGTTAAAAAACATCCGAAACCTTTATTTTGTGGGGTTGTTCTCAGCCAAGGGAATCGGCTCTCTAAGGCCTGTTACAGGCTTTTTTTCCCCGCGTATTTGCCGACGGATTGAGCTCAAAACCCGTCGGCAAAATCCGTCCAAAAAAAGCAAGCCTATTTTCATTGATTTAAATAAAAAAAACGGTCGTGTTAAAGACGCTAGTTCCGTTCCGGATTCCCGCTGGGTTAAAAGGGACGGCAATCCAGGGAAAAACAATTCACATGCAATTATTTACGAAGGTTCACCACTACAATGATTGTGATGTAAAATCCGCGGGAAATCAGTTACAAATCTGCCCCCCAGTGGACGTATTTGAACTGATTTTAATGTTTAGAACGTATTTACATCGGAATTCCGTTTTAAAATCGTTTAAAATAAGCCGTTTAAACGAGCCCAAACATTTTTTGCCTAAAAAACACACCCAATGAATAAAGAATGGTACCAGAATGTCCCCCCAAGAGAAACTTCCCAGCCGTCCAAGGCATTTTGGTGACCAATGCCTTTTCCACATGTGGAGCACCTTCCCATAAAGAAAAGGGTTTATAACTAAATGGCTCAGGGAACAAAACAGAGATTTTGGGCCCAGGGCCCGGGAAAAACCCCAATCTTAATCCCCTTGAGAACTTGTGGGGCAATCATCAAGAACGGGTGGACAAACAAAAACCAACAAATTGTGCAAAAAGCAAACATTTTGTCAAGAATGGCTGCATCATCGCATTTGGTCCAGAAGTTGATTTAGAGCTGGCGGGGGAATTTAAGAGGTCCGAAAAAGAAGGGTCAACAGCAAATTTTGACTTCTGCATTAAAACCCCCTTTTAATGTCAATAAAAACTTTTGTTTTAAAATTAATTTTATTTCACTTGTATTTCTGTAGTATAAAAAACATCTGACAAACACAAAAAAAACCCAAAGGGCAACAGACAGGGGGAAATAGAATATGTGTGTAATTCTTAAAACTCTTGGCCATGACTGTAGGCGGGTGAGTTGTTGTTTTTCAGTACTGTTGCACTTGTACAATCTCCCCTGTATGGTTCTATGACTTTTCTGCATACTGGTGTGAACTGGTAATTGGCCCCTTCATGGATAGGTGTGTGTGATTGTTCATGGGTAATCTGAACCTGTGTAATTTCTCCGAGACTGTCTCCAGGCATTAGTGGGTTTCCCCAAGCGTGGCATATTTGCTCAGGACAGCATGATGCCGGGGGCCTTAGAAGGGGTTTCGGCCTAAAAACGAAAAAGGGGGGTTTTTCATTCCCCCCAAAATCCAGAGTGCTGTGATTCACAGGCAGTGCTATCCGAGAACAAGGCAGGGGCACAGGGATACCTCTGGCTGTCACAGGACTCTGTGCCACAAGACTGGTTTTGCTCTGTCTAAAGCTCCCAGGCTTGCTTTTTCCGAGGAGCACCCACTCCCACAGACAGAACTACTCACAGTCCTGTTAAAGAGCAGAGACTAACATACACATTTCCACGTTCCTGGCCACCCATCTCCTTCCTGCTGGTAAGATATGGCAGAGAGTGACAGCCTGGCCACTGTTAGAGCAGTCAGTAACCTAGGAAACCAACTGTAGCAAAAGAATAGATATTTCTACATCATTAAACGAAAAAGCAAATTCAGAACAGCAAAAGATTTGGTAATAAATTTTTAATTCCTTTTTTCTTTTTGTTTAAAACCCTTAACGACACGGAGTTAACTTAGTCCCCGTGCGGTTAGGTTGAAAACTATGTAAAAACATCTCTCTGACTGATGTTAAAGCAGTGCATACCGGCCTAGTGGCCAAAGTGAAAATGCAGATTAAGGGGATTTGCCAAGACGGCAGTTACCTACCTCCTCTCAGCACGGGAGCAGGATATATACAAATCCACTGAGTCATTTAAGCTGCAGGAGAGAGAGGCAGGTGAGTGAGGAGTTTAGAATCCAAGGGAGCATCTCAAAACTTAAGTGAAATAAAAAAACAGTACAAGAGTGGATTCTCAATACAGCAAGACACAGCCTCAGACTGCACTGTCTAACCCGTGCCTTAAAAGCTCATTCATTTTGCCTGTCAATCAGATAAAAGTGTTTCGCAAGCGCGGCCTGTCACCTCCTGGGGTGTCTAGTGGAAGCT
The DNA here is from genome assembly GCA_025379985.1 of Phyllomedusa bahiana. NCBI lineage: Eukaryota > Metazoa > Chordata > Amphibia > Anura > Hylidae > Phyllomedusa > Phyllomedusa bahiana. Next base: position 38,475 of record JAODAL010030885.1, on the reverse strand, counting down.
TTTGGAGGTAACTAAGGGGATTGAGAAATTTCTTTTAGCTCTCAGAGTCTTTCACTTTTTGTTAATAAAATATAATTTTAAAAGTGATTAAATGCCCATTTTGGAGGTTCCCACATCAACATTACATGGTGGCAAAACCCCTTTAAGAATTATTAAAAGAATATTGAAAATGATATGAAAAATGTAAAAAAAACAACCAAAAATTCATAAAAAAAACGTTTTTAACATAAAATGGGACTTAAACAATGACACATTTTTGGATGACACATTTCCTTTAACATTTTAGACACCGCGGCAAACATAAGCCATGCGTCTACATAAATAAGTTTCTCACTCCGATTGGGACATCGGCGGCGAGATCGATATGTCCCAATCGTTTACCATGGTAGCTGGAAGCCTTGTGAAGGCTTCTATCACTGCCATGTTTTTTGTTTCACTATTTCCTGGAAGTATTGAATCCGCCTTTTGGTACCCCCAAATTTTTGTTTTATACCGTGAGGCGAACCTTTTTGAGATCGAGTCCCGAAACTGCGACCAAAATTCCTTAGCAACCGAAAAGTCCCGCCGACGCGGCACAAGCGGGGAAGGGGTTTGTGGGAAGTGGGGCCACACAACAATTAAAAAAGGGGATGTGACAGCGCTTAGCCTCCCCTGCCTATTTCCTATACAGTGACCATATAGTGGAAAGCGTGTAAAAGTGTCAGAGACTGTTGACTGAATTACCAAAAACACCACCACCACCCCCACATAGGACGAATAATACCAAAACACCCACACCACAAGTGACTGAAAAATCCACAAAAACCCCCCCAATTAGTACTGTAATCCCAAAAAAACCACCACCACATAGTGAGAAAAAATACGCCATACCATTACTGAATATAAACCATTCACTTTGCACACATATAAGGATTACATTTCAGGCACTTTAGTGATCCATATGACGTTTTCCAAGAGTCGTTCACATTCCGGTTCTTCCTCGGTTCACCCTTCTCTGTTTTCTCCTGCCCAACATAAACCCCTAAATTTAGACACTAATATATTAGAATCCTCACTTTTCCAGAACTCCTTTATTATAATTATATAAGCCCCCTAAGTTGGAGGTGTAGGGTCCCCCATTTGGGCAGGTATTAGTATAGGTCCCCTCAGGCAGATAGGTATTGATTAGGTCCCCACAGGGGTATACAGGTCTCTACGGGCGGGTTTAAGAAGATAGCCCCCCACGGCGAGACAGGCAGACAGCTCCCCACGGGCATTAGACGGGGGGCAGCAGCCCCCACACCAGCCAGTAGACAGGCAGACACCCCCCCACCCCAGCCAGTAACAGGCAAACTCCCCCACCACCATAACAGGCAACGCCCCCCCCACACCACCCATAACAGGAGACAGCCTCCCACCACCCATAACAGCAGACGCCCCCCCAAACCACCAGTAACAGGAAAGACAGCTTCCAACCACCTAGCCCCAAGACAGTCCCCAAACCACCAGTAGAAGGCAGACAGCTCTCCACACCACCATAGAAGGCAGACACCCCTTCCACACCGCAGTAGACGGCAGACAGTCCCACCCCAGCCATTAGCGGGCAGACAGCTCTCCAACAGCCATAGACAGGCAGACGCTTCCACACCACCCCAGTAGACAGGCGACAGCTCCCCACCAGCCAGTAGACGGAGACAGCTCTCCACACCCCCGTGACAGGCAGACAGCTCTCCACACCAGCCAGTAGACAGGCAGACAGCTCTCCACACCAGCCAGTAGACAGGCAGACAGCTCTCCACACCAGCCAGTAGACAGGCAGACAGCTTCCCCCAGCCGTAGCAGAAGCTCTCCCCACCAGCAGTAGACAGAAGTAGCTCTCCCCACCACCCAGTAGACAAAGATCCCCCACCCCCAGTACCAGACAGTACCCTCCCCCCACAGAGTAGACGACGATCTCCCCCCAAACAGCCATAGACGACAGATAGCCTCCCCCCCCAGCCAGTAGACAGACAGATAGCTCCCCCCACCACCAAAAACAGCAGAATCTTCCCCAACCAGCCAGAAAAAGAAGATAGCTCCCCCCAAACCAGCCGTAGACGCATACTCTCCCCACCCCAGTAGACAACAAAAAGCTTCCCCCCCCCCGTAACGACAGATATCTCCCCACCAGCCAGTAGACAGACAGTAGCTCCCCCCCCACCCAGTAGACAGACGATAGCTCTCCCCCCCAGCCGTATATAGCCAGCTCCCCCCCAAGCCTGTATATGCAGCTCCCCCCCCCTTATATACCAGCCCCCCCCCCACCTTTTATAGCCAGCCCCCCCCAGTGTATTACCGCTCCCCCCCAGCCTGTATATAGCCGTCCCCCCCCACCCTTTATCCCCAGCTCCCCCCCCCAGCCTTATATAGCCGCCCCCCCCCCAAGTATATACCCGCTCCCCCCCCCACCCGTATTTTCCACCCTCCCCCACCTGTTATAGCCAGCCCTCCCCACCCTGTTATAGCCGCCCTCCCCCAAGCCTGTATATAGCCAGCCCTCCCCCAGCCTGTATATAGCCGCCCCCCCCCTGTATTAGCCAGCCCCCCCCGCCTGTATATACCCAGCCCCCCCCCGCCGAAATATAGCCACCCTCCCCCCCCCCGTATTTAGCCCCCCTCCCCCACCCTGTTTTACCCAGCCCCCCCCCCACCTGTTATAGGCGCCCCCCCCCAGCCTGTATTAGCCACCCCTCCCCCACCCTGTTATAAATAGGCTCCCAAAGCATTTTATTTTTAAGAAGAAAAAATAAGAACACAAATACTCCCCTTACCCCCGTTCCGCCGCGCGCTCCTCTTCTGTCCTTTCTCTCCTCACGGAGCGGCACGTCCCCCCGGCTGCTCCTCGGTTGCACAGCCTCGGGGGTTTTTTGCACCCGGGACGGCAGCGGCGCGATGCGTAATTACATCGCTGAGGGCCCCGGGCGGGGCCCCGGACTGCCGCCGTGTTACGGAGCCCCCAGGTTCGACAGTGCCCCGGACCCCGACCCCCCCAGCGCGGTGCCCGGGTCCAGGCAGAAAGGCAGCGGTGGCCCGGGCCCCCGGCATGGTGCCAGCAGGGGGCCCCTGTGTGCCAAGGTTCCCCCCCGCTGGTTATACAAGCATTAGGCTCTATAAATATCTGCCCTAGTGGGAAGTACCCTGGGGGACTTTATGTTAAAGTAAAAAAAAAAAAAAAGTGTTTTAAAAATTAAAAAAAAAAATTAAAAATTAAAATTCCCCTCCATTTTGCCATTTTAAACAAAAAAAAGTATAAAATAATAATAAATGTGGAATTTTTTTTTGCAGTTTCCCAGTTTTTTTCTTGGTAAGGTAATAAAAACTTAAAAAGTACACTTGTCCGGAAAATAAAAACCCCATGTGTCTAGGTAGTGGGAAAAAAAAAAAAATTATGGTTTTGGAAGGGGGAAAAAAGAAAAAAAAAAAAACTATCATGTCAACCCAAAAAAAATGCAAGGTCCTTAAGGGGTTAAAGCAAATTATTGTGATGAGGAAACCCCTTTCTTAGTCTTTGTAATGTATCCATAGTTGCCTTTGTTAACTTTTCTGTTCATGGTAATGCAGAATTTCTTTCTTTCAGGTACCATCTTTTAAAATTACTGCAGAAATTTGGCAAAGGTAACAGTTTTTATTTCTTGTTTCCCAAATCCGGCCCTGGAAGGGCGCCCGGGGCCGTTTTTTGAATTTTTTAGACAAAGCTGGTAAGTTTACCATGACACCGACGGGATAAAAAATGCAGTAGAATATGTCACATTGACTTCTAAAAATGGTAGATCAGCGTCAGAGGCGTAACATACACCTCTTGGGCCCCAGTGCTAAATCTATGGTGGGGCCCCCCCCCTAACTGTACCCCTAAATTTATACTGGTCTTTTCCTATTTTTGTAGAAGGCCCCGGGGCCCCCCCCGATCTAGGGCCCCCCTACGCTGCCCCCTACACCCCCTATCGCTACGCCCCGATACGCGGAACACATTGGCGGGGATCAAATTGTGATATTTCCCACAGTATAAACTGGGGAATCTTTGTATGTGCCATCTTAAAGGGGTTGTCCAGAAAGTTTCCCCCTGTCCCGTTGGGTATTTCAGTCAACCCCTTTTCTTAACGGGATGAATTGCGTTTTAGCATAGTTGTTTCTGGAAAAAAAAAAATTTGGCTTTGTTTTAAAACCCAACCACCCCCCGGGGGGGGGGGGGGGAGGGGGGTAGGAACAGCTAGAGTGTGGTTCACCTTTTCTTGACTATAGTTGGTGCACAGTGAAATCTAACCCGTGATCCCAGGGTGTTTGAATTTCCCCCTTCCCGGGTTCACTTTAATGCGAGGAGACAACCTCGGTAACCAATTACATTTCCCCCCAAATACAAATCTGTTCTTCGTGTTCAGCAATTTTCCCTAGTGCCCAGTTTTGAGTCCCGTAGGACACGAGGATAAGGTCCCAATTTGTCTCCCTAACTTAGCCGGTTTCTTGGATCTACAGATTATTGCCAAACCTCTGAGTAGCAGATGTCTTCATGTGGTTGCAGTTAATGGCAAGACTGGATGAATGTACATAATAATAAGGTCAGGGAATAATTTGTGTAAAATATTCCTGTGGGGTTTCATAGTAGTCGGTTTTTGCGTTGTAACTTTAAGCCCGAATGTCCTTTTATACCGAACGATAAAGGTGGAGGTCCGTCCACCAGGACCCTTGCTGCTCCCAAGCATCATGGGACCCAGTCCAACTGGGATTCGTCCCCAATCAATACCTACGTAATGACCGATCTTACAGTTTCAGTCCTTGTACGGTGAAAAAAAATTTTTTTTTTTTTTTTTTTTTTTTTTTTTTAAATCTTTATTAATGCTCTTGAGGTTGAGTTTTGTGCATATTTATCTTAAAGGGAATCTGTCGCCAATTTTTTTTTTTTACTGATTAAATCAAGTCCCTGATCCCTATTCTTTTCCTCTCAATGTTTTTATTTCCCGATTGTAGTTTTTACTGTTATATATGATTGTGGGGAAACATTCTTTCTTGCACTGCTTTAACAGCAGTCAAGGATACTTTTCAGCACTTTATGACAAGGGGTTCTTAAGACGTTTTGTCCCATAGCGTTATTTGGGAAAAATTTTTTAGTCATGCTGTGGACCCTGGAAGAAATTACTCGCAGGGAGGGAGGGGGGGGAAGGGGGAGCGTTTCATCCCTCTTTTGTTGTGGATTTGTGTTACTGTACCCAATGGGGTCTCCTTTCAGTGTACCCCCGCTGTTATGAGGTAGCACACTGGAAAAGCTCTTAAACAGAACAGGGAAGGTCTACAAATTAAAGGGTTGTGGCCAAAATGAAAAAATGCAGGGGGAAATTTAAAAATTATTTAAAAAAAAATTTTTGAAAGTGATAATTGAAAGAATTTAAAAAAAAAAAACCAAAATTCCTAAAAAATGTGTTTAACATAAAAAACGTGAGTTAAAAAAGAATTTCATTTTTTGATGACACTTCCCCCTTTTAAAACCCGGTTCCGCAAGGCAGGGGTGCCCCTTTTTAAAAGACATAGTTTTAAAGAAAGAAATGCTTTTCCCAATTTACCTATCACTGGAAAAATGAAGCAAAAACAAAACTTTTAATCCTGAATTTCTTTAAAAAAAAGCAACAAATGTTTTTGCATGGGGACCTAAAGGGTTTTGCATGAAGTGATTCCCTTACTCTTTATCTTCAGGAGAGAATATAAACAAATCATGTTTGAGTCATAAACCCCTGCAGGGGTGAGAGGAGTGAAGAGAGTGAGGAACAGGAGCGTCTCTAAAGTTAACCAAATAATAACATTACAACCAGCGGGATTCTTGTACAAGCAACAGAAACATACACTGCACTTTTCCCCAGCCCTTGCAAGCTCTTCATGTCCCTGCATTCAATAAGTCAACACGCAAGGTGGGGCCAGTCATCTCCTGTCAGTGTCCGGGTTCATGTTCTTTGTAATTTCAGGAAACTAGGGGGCTGAGCAATGCGAGCTACAAAGGCTTCCCCCTGAGAGCTTGGATTACGCCTTGTCCCCGCAGTAAATATGATCGTTTTTTTCGTGGGAGAATAGTGACATGTCAATTATTTTTCGGCGATTACACGCCGCGAGTAATGCATGTCAATGAGTCGGCAGGCTGCTCAGCGCGACTCCCAAAACACCTGGCTTAATACGCCGTGTGAACATACCCTTAGAAATCAGAAAGTTGGGCAAAAAGTACTGAAACATAGAACAATTGGGCATGTGCATTCTAAAGTTAGGAGATGGTCTCATGTAGTTCATTAAAAAAAAAAATTCGAGAAATGTTATGTTCATCCTGAAATTTAAACCAAAAGTCAAATATTTCTATTTTTTGTGAGTAGGGCAGCATAAACCACCTGACAAGTTAAGACACTTTAAAACTTTCAGACACTTTAAGTAATAGACTGCTCAGACAGCATGCTAGCTATATGCTCACTTCTGGAAGTGTACCCATGTATTGGGACAAGAAACCTAATCCCAAGGCCCTTGCCCTCATTAATACATGTGTGCAATCAACTGAAAATAGAAATGTCATTACTTTTATTTTTCTTTGTTAACAGGAAGCTGAAAATGCTATTCATTGCCTCAATGGGAAAATGGCCCTGTCAAAGAAATTGGTTGTGAGATGGGCACATGCACAAATTAAGGTAAAATACTTAAATGGTCACTAACATTTCAGCATACATTGCATAAATCCACAGCACAACAAATATTAGAAACCTTCCAATGTATTTGATAAGAGAAAAAAATCTTTTTTCACTTATCGGGCTCCATCCTAAACCTTTGTCTTCACACATTATTCAGCTCTCTTTTGCAAGATGGACTTAGTGACCATAGGATTAGGTTACAATCTGCCCATAAAAGTCTATGGAGAGGGGAGGGAGTGTGGCTGAAGACACACAGAGGCAGATGTAGTAAAATGTTATCTCACCCCAGTGTTTGATTAACAGCTTGAACTGTTCAGTACTGATGTTTAATGTCCTTCATGATGCTGCTGCTTCTAAGGGTGTGCTGTAGGGGTATAGCACAGCAGGATCTCCTCGAGATGTGCTTGTGAAGTGTATGGAACGCATCATAGCAGCTGGTCTCCACCAACTACAGGGACAACTGACAATTAGCCATGGAGCCTGCAGCGAGAGACCCTTCTAAAACATGTGATATACGAGAACTAGTACTCATGTACACACATGGCAGCTTATCCAGAGAAGTCATCTGAAAGGATAGGTGCACTTTATACTAATGTTGTGTTGGATTTCCATCTTCTCCACGTTGTTGGCTTATGCTTAGGATGTGTATTTCTGAAAACTAAGGGCCACATGTATGAAAACTGTCTAGGTCTAAAACTCTCTTTGTTGTCCATAGCAACCAATCAGAGCTCCCCTTTCATTTCTTATAGTGCTCTGGAAAAATGAAAGGGGCACTCTGATTGGTTGCCATGGGCAGCAAAGTGAGTTTTAGATCTAGACCGTTTTCATACATGAGGCCTTAACTCTCCCCCTTCTTTAAAGTAGGGATATGAAGTTCATCATTGTTCCACCAAGCTTTGCTAATTAACATGCATTTGTCTTCATCTTTTACAGAAGTACGATAATTATAAAAGTGAAAAAGTTTTGCCAATCAGTTTGGAACCATCTTCAAGCACAGAACCAACTCAGTCCACTATAAGGTGACTTTTTTGTGTTTTACATGTAGCATTTTGTCTGATGTATCTTTGGCCGTCTCTGATCTCTGGAAAGTAGTGATGATCGTTGTTTTCCATGTAGAATATATGACATCTGCTCTATATCCTATATCTGCTCAAGGTTTCCACTTTTATATACATAAAGGGTGACATGTATGAACGGGGCTGCGCCAGAAGTCTGGTGTCTTTTCAGCCCAAAACTGACGCAGCCCTGATTACTCTATTTTTAATCAGCCACACTCCAGTATCAGGCGCATTACAGAGCACCGGTGGCACTTTGTAATGCGCCTGAGATCAGGGTGTGTCTGGAGACCTGTAGCACTACAACAGTACGAAGATACATATTTAGAGCTTCACTACGTCAAATCCCGGCGCAGTACTGCTGGAACAGGTAGAGCACATTAAAAGTGGTTTACCTGAGCCAGAACTGTTGTTTCAGTGCTATAATGTGCCTGATTTATGACCTGCAGTAGAACCGATTCATAGATTCCAGCGCATTCTACGCTACTATTGTGCGCATAAACAAAATGGCACCTGGGCGCCAAAAATCATACATGTTGCCCAAAATGTATTATACCATATAAAGAAAAGCAGCCTTTTAATTTACATTGTTTATCATCATTATTTATTTATTTTGAAGCGCCATTAAAGGGATGTTGTTTCTCAGAGCCTGCTCTTCACAGCCAGCTTCAGAATCCCAATTCTTGTTCAGGCTGTGAGTTGTTCTACAGCATTGACTGACATTTCAGCATTGCTTTTCCTAGCTTAGCCTGTTAAAAGGACATTGGTGATGGAGGGGTCTGGAAAGCAGAGCAAAAAGCTACTGAGCTCTACAGGGTTAAAGTTTGTCAGTAAGAAATATAAGCAATCTCCGGTGCTGCTGATAAGACACAACAGGGAGTGACATCACCACCCCGGCCAAGGTTTTAGAGCAGAGAGAGGTGGTTGGCCGCTTGGGAAATCTTCTGTAAACAAGCAGGAGATAAGAACTGCTTTAAGGGTGCTTTCCCACTGTGGTTTTTCCATTTGCAGTACTGTACTGTATTTATACTGGATTTATTACTAGCCAGCTTGTTTCGGTTATTTTGTTTGTTTACAGGATTTTAAACAAATTAGCTGATTACTCACGTGTAAGGGGATTTCCACACGGCGTTTTTGGATCCAAAAACGCAGCGTCAATCGGATCCAAAGCGCATCTAACATGCAGCTGTGTGTTTGGATGCAGCAGGAGGCTATAGGGCTCCTGCTGCATCTTTCGGATCAAGAATTGACATGACAATTCTTAGAAAGGATCCGAAAGACGCAAGTAAACACGCATCAGCGATCACTCGTCTGCAAGCAATGTGAAAGCACACTGCTCATTGCTTGGTGCATGTTTGGGTCCGTTTAGGGTCCGATAGACGGATCCAAACATGCATCTAATAACGTATGTTCACACGGACATACACCTAAAACCTTTCCAAACAATTAAGATAACTAATAGAAGCCTACTACTAACAAGGGCAGTTTCATTGCAGCTCAGTACTGCAAGTGAAAAAAGTGTCAAAACAGAATTGTGTGAAAGCACTTTAACTATGAAAGGAAGCAAAATTTGAACAGCAATGTATTTGGTTGTAGTCTTTATCTACCTTTTGCTTATGTGTTTGAAGCTAATCAATGAGATGGCATTACTTCTTTAATGTCAGGATGCTGTGTGTAAACAATGGACTCGACCACATCTCGCCGCAGCGTTTTTAGGTTTTTAACTTTGCTTTTCAAACGACATAACTTTTTATTTCCCTGTTATCTTAATTATTTGAGGACTTGTTTTTTACAGGACTAAATGCATTTTTAATTTTCGGTATAATGTATTGTAAAACTTTTTTTTTTTTTTTTTTACCTGGAATGGAAAAAAAAGTGCAGATGCAACATTGTTTTTTGGTTACAGTTTTACACAGTTCTCTGTGGAGAATAAATGCAGGCTAACTCTGTGGGTCTGTATCATTACAGACAATATCAACTTGAGATATTTTTTGCTTCGTGTTACTACTTAAAAAAACCTTTTTATCTGTACTGTTTTAGGGTGCATGTAAGCTCTTGATCACTTCCTATTCCATTTTTTGGGAGGCGAGGGAACTAAAGATAAACTAGCCAGAGCATTTCTATTTTTTAGAATGGTTTTTACTGTTAGGGATACATAATGTTAATGCTCATTAGTCTATCGGGACATGATGAAAAATAGAAGACAAGAAGAATACTTACCTCCTGGCTGCTCTCGTTCATGTGACAGGTGCAGCCAGTCACAGGTCGAAACGTGCACATGACCGCTGTGGCTTGTGATTGGCTGCACCTGTCACGTGAAGGATCACAGCTACTGCCGGGATCACCAGGACGGGCGACACGATGGAACGAGAGCATCCAGGAGGGTAGTATGCTTCTTGTCTTCTATTTTTCATCATGCTCCAACAGATGAACGAACACTTTGAACTGCCGGAACACCCATTTTATGGATTATTTTTTTTGTCGTATATCTGAACTACTAGGTGTGCAATTATTGTTACTTCTGCCTTATACTGTATTTTGCTGTAACCACTAATAGGAGTGCGAACATTGCAGATGTGGGGGCCTTCACTAGTTCCTCATCTTCCCTAGCAACAACGTTGCATCTAACTGGCCAGTAAAACTGCCATCACTCACCATGTTTGAGGCAACTCGCTCTCCATCCACCCTACCTGGCATTAAAGTGTGCCACAGCCAGCTTTAGACTCGCACTTCCTGGTCAGGCTGTGGGTGGCTCTATAACAGTGATTGATACATCAGTTCTGCTGTTCCTAGCTGAGCTTCTTATAGAGACACGAGTGCAGAAGATTTATAAAGTGTAGTACAGAAGGCTACAGAGCTGTAATGGTAAAGTAAAATTTACTTGACGGATTCTAAGATTGAAAACGACGAGGTGGTTTTCATCGAGTATTTCATGTGGATTTAGAGTAGTTTTTTTCCGGCAGTTTTACATTCAGAAAACAATTCCCATTCCTCTCGGGGGTTTTAGACGCATCCAAAATGTCATATGAATATTTTGGAAGCATTTTACAAAAGATTTTTAGCCATCCCCATTGATCTCAATAGTACATTTTCTGTGTGGAATACAATGGAAGAATGAACATGTTCTCTGTTTTGTCTTTATGTTTAAAAATCGACTGAAAATATGCGTTGTATGAACTACATTGTGTATTTTCTATTGAGGACAACGGGGAGGGTTTACTTTTGGTTTTAGATGAGTATTTATTTCAAGTTGAAATCCACATGGATTCTGATTTGGAATACTCGTCGCATGGACATAGCCTTAGAGAGTTAAAGCTCCTCATTTAGTTAAGTAAACCAAGTCCGTTGTTAGAGAGAAGGCTCTGCACGGAGTGACTCGCCATGGACGCATCAACTCACTGATGGCAGCTTGGAGATAAGACAGCAGGGAGAGATGGTCGGTAACCAGAGAAACCTGTGTGCTCTAAGAGGAGATAACATCTTCATATTCTGACCAATGCAAAATAAACAATGCAATGTATTTAGTAATAGTCATTGTAGTGAGAAAACTCATTGTACTGAGAAAGCTTCTCTAGCTACATTATACAGGGCAAACACAAGTACACCAATCCTAGTGCCATGGTAGCATGGTCTTGTAGTTTGTAGCATATTCTAAAGATTATGCACATTTATTAGAGCAGTTGCACCAGAATTCTTTTGAGCCAAAAATACTGGCAGACATGCCTTATGCCACGTTTATTATGTGTTTTTAGACCTTTTCTAGACACTTCTGTGTATGACAAAAGGGTGTGGCCTTGGTAAAAGGGGCGTGACTTTTCAAAAAGGGGGCATAACTTGATGTGCAGCAACATTTGATGCAGACAATGGCATCAAGTAAGCCGACCTAAAAATGTTGTAAACTTAGACTAAACAGTTCTAACCTGCGCCAGATTTATCAGCACTGTGATGAATGTGGTGCATTGTAAGACTAAGACAGTCTAAGTTTACACTGTATAAGAAGTAGACAGTATTGATAAACCTGCCCCATTCTTCTTCTTGTTTTATGGAACACTAGGAATACACATTTAAGATGCTATTTGTAAACCTTTTTATGTATATCCAGAGGCTGAAGACTCCTACAGGCCTAACACTTATCGAAGCTGAAGGTCCTTCAAGGTGGTGTCCTGTTGTGGCAATCCACTGTGAGCTAAAAAAAACATTCTGGACTCCAGACTGATGCATTTTTTCCCCTGTATTTAGCTCACAGAAACTTGACACTGGATGCAATAGTAGCAAGCTCTCATCTGTGAGACCTATTAGAATGTACCGTATTTTTCAGACTTTAAGACGTACCACCATTTTCCTCCCAAATTTTGGGGGAAAAAAGTGCATTTTATAGTCCGAAAAATACGGTACTCTAGCACACACCACTTAGTCTGCTTGAAGGCAGGGGCCTTCTGGATGCTTGGGGAGGGTTAGAAGGCCCCCTAAAGAGTGCTCATGTTATGCTGCAGGCCTCCGCCTGTGTGCACTTCAGAGGGGTTTGAGGCCACTTGGGTATTTTTGGCAGGGGTACAGGAGGTTGTGCAAGTATTCTAGCACATACAACTTGGTCTGCTTGAAGGCAGGGTCCTTCTGGGTACTTGGGGAGGTTTGGAAGGGCCCCAGGAGTGTGCTCATGTCATGCTGCAAACCTCAGCCTGCGTGCTCTTCAGAGGGGTTTGAGGCCACTTGACTATTTTTGGCAGGGGTACAGGAGGTTGTTCAAGTACCGTATTTTTCGGACTTTAAGACGCACCGGACCATAAGATGCACCTACCATATTTTGCTGACTTTCAGACGTACCACCATTTTCCTCCCTCATTTGGGGGTGAAAAAGTGTGTCTTATAGTCCGAAAAATACAGTATGTAAAGGGTTGTCTCACTTCAGACATTGATGGTAGATCACTAGGATATGCGATGAATGTCAGATAGCTGCAGGCCCCACCTCTGGGACATGCACAGATCTTGGGCGTGGGCTCCAAGACCACTGTTCTGAGAGGTGATTGGGACTCTCCCATTAAAATGAATGGGAGTTCCTAGTACAGCCGAGCGGTTCAGCAACATGCTGTCAATGTCTGATATGAGACAACCCCTTTAAACAAGATTGTTTCCGTTCACTGATGGCAAACAGATAGTGAATATTCTTAAAGCATTGAAACCCAGTGGCCCTCATTTACTATCACTGTCTTAAAGTTGAACACAATAAAGTCTAAAATGTGGCAGTTCTATCACTGTGGCTCATGCTGGCACATCTTTAGACTTGTTTAGCTTTTTAGACCAAATATTAGTTGTCCTTTTTTTTAGGTCAGAATTTTAGTGCATATCACATTGAGGCCACACTCTTTTTTTTCCCATGATGCCACACCTGCTTTCTGCAAAACCACACCCACATATTGAAGCAGATGCAAGAATTGTCTAATGCCCTTAATAAATGAGTCGAGCACCTTTTTCATGCATTTTACATTTTTGTGCCATAACCTCAATAAGAAATGAGATCCAGTATAAGAAAGTTGTATAACTTTTCATTTTACATTATTTGCAGAAAACGGGAATATTTCTTTTACAGAAATTCCACTTGCATATAAAATCATGTTATGGGGCTTTGCCGGGGCTAGAGTCCTTTAATTTCCAGATGTATTTTGAGAACATATTTTGTACCCCTATGTTGTCAAAATGACCTATAGATTAGCAAAATGTTCACAGGACATATTTTTAACGCGTACTTTGGCGCGTAATTGCGCTGCAATGCACCTGAATTATGCCCCGAAAATACGGTAAAATCATAGCAGTCATGGAGTGCTATGATAACCCGGCGTATTCCCCAGTGCGTACAATTAACATGTCACTTCTTGGGGGCGAGTACGTGCCGGCGAAAACTAAAGTAATAGGAGTCTGGACCGTAGTGCTGATGAAATTTTGCGCAGACCAGCACATACTTTCAACACCAGACATATTGCATCGCGCATAGATCTGCGTCACGATACGCCATGTCAATACACAATAAGTCTACACATGGTTTGTCTGTAGTCTGTTACCATGGAGACACATTACTTTGTTTAGAGGCTTTGCACAAAAATTGTTGATATTTCTAATTAACCCCTTAACGACCTTGGGCGTATGCATACGTCCAGGTCGTTTGGGGGTTCACGCACCTGGACGTATGCATACGTCCTGAGGAAACGGGGTCAGCGCGGGATTTCAGCTGTATATTACAGCTGACATCCCGCAGTGTCGGCCCTGACCCGCAATCACTCCGAGGGGGGGGGTTGTGGTTAACCCCTTAAATATCACGACCATCGGGTCGCAATAATTAAGAGAGACGCAGGAGGAGCGATCTCCTCCTACGTCTCTGTCGGCGACAGCAACGATCCGTGCAGATGCTGCCTTCTGACATAGAAATGCCTTCCGGGTTGTCTGTGACGTTACGATGCCCGGCCGTGCCCTGTGGGCATGGCCCGGCATCGTGACTGACAGTTGTCATAGGAAACAGTGCACAGCAACAAGCTGTGCATTGATTCCTATTGAATGAGAGATCTAAAGATCTCTCATTCAAATCCGATATGGGGAAAAGTAAAAAAAAAAGTGAAAAAGTGAAAAAAAGTGAATAACATGTAAAACACGAAAAATAAAATAAAAACACGTACACCGCCCTTTGCCCCGTTACAAACGGCAATCGCCCAAAAAAAGATAAAAAATAAATAAAGTACCCATATTTGGTATCGCCGCATGGGTAACGACCTGCCCTATAAATATGTCATGTTAATTTACCGGTGCGGTGAACGGCGTAAAAAAAAAAAACAAAAAAAAAAACAATCGCATAAAAGTGATCCAAAACCCCTATAAACGCCAACATTCATCCCGCAAAACAAAAAGTCCTAACACAGCTCTGTATACGGAAAAATAAAAAAGTTATGGCTCTCAGAAGATAGCAATGCATAAATATTCTTTTACACACTAAAAACACTTTTTATTTTTAAATTGCTTCAACATAAAAAAATGATATGAATTGGGTTTCGCCATAATCGTATCGACCCACAGAGTAAAGCTAACTTATTACGGATACTGCAAAGTGAGCGCTGTTAAAAATAAAAAACACTACTAGGATTGCAGTATTTTCTTCACTCTGCCTTCCAAAAAACGGTTTTAAAACTGATCAAAAAGTCTTGTCCCCCAAAAAATTATACTAATAAAAACATCAACTCATCCTGCTATAAACAAGCCTCTACACATCTCCGTACACAGAAAAATAAAAAAGTTATGGCTCTCAGACTATGGCGATGCAAAAATGTGTTTTCCTGTTTGAATAAAAGTGTTTTTATTGTATAAAAGCAGTAAAAAATTAAAAAAAATATACAAATTGGGTATTGCTGTAATCGTATCGACCTGCTGAGTAAAGCTAGCATGTCCTATCTAACGCAGAGTGACCGCTATAAAAAATAAAAATAAAACACACTACCAGGATTGCTGTATTTTGTTCAAAACGCCTCACAAAAACCTTAACAAAAAGTGAACAAAGTTTTTTATGCACCCCATAATGGTGCCTATAAAAGCATCAATTCACCCTGCAAAAAACAAGGCCCTACACAGCTCTGCACACAGCAAAATAAAAAAGTTATGACTGTCAGAATAGGACAACATAAAAAACGCAATTTTTTTAGACCTATTTCTATTGTGTAAAAGTAATAAAACATAAAAAAACTATATAAAATTTATACCATTGCAATTGTACCGACCCCCATAGTAAAGTTATCACATCATTTACACTGCACGGCGAACGCTGTAAAATTGAAGCCCAAAAAACAATGGTGGAACTGCATTTTTCCCCCCCATTTTCATGGCCCAATGCTAAAAAAAAACGATGGCACACCTGTGCACCCAAAATGCACAGTACACCCCTAGATGAGATCCCTGATGGGTGTTGAATCCAAAATGGGGCGACTTCTGGAAGGTTTCACCTGCTCTGCTACTTTGGTGGCTTTGCAAATGTGACAGGGCCCCACCAAAATCTGCGTTCCAAAAGCCTAATAACGCTCCCTCCCTTGTACACCCTGCCATGCGCCCCAACAGCAGTTTACACCCACATGTAAGGTATTGCCGAACTTAGAAGAAATTGATTAACAAAGTTTTGGGGTTCTTTTTTCCAGGATTCTTTGTAAATATGAAACATTTTAAGCTAAAATTGCAGATTATTGGGAATTTTTTTTTTTTTTAAATTTTCACAGCCTAATGCTAAAAAAAAATCTGTCAATCACCTGTGGGGTCAATATGCTCACTACACACCTGCATATATATACCTTAAGGGGTGTAGTTTCCAATATGGGTCTATTTAGGGGTGTTTATTAAGTTTTAGCACCTTAGGGCCTCCTCAAACCTGAAATGGCGCCTTAATAAAATTTGCATTGAAAATGAGACCCCAAAGTCCGGTAGTGTCTCTCCTATTCTGGGGCTTATGGTTGAGCCAAATAATGCACTAGGGCCACATATGGGATATTTCTAAAAACGGCAGACCTGGGAGAAATGATATTACATTGCATTTACCTAGTCACATTTACCGTATTCCAGTGATTAATAGAAAAAATTTGAAAATCTGCAAAAAAGAGTGAAATTTTGAAATTTCACCTCCACTTTGCTTTAATTTCTGTGAAAATACCTAAAGGATTAACAAACTCCTAAACACTGTTGTAAATACTTTAAGGGGTCTAGTTTCTTAAAAGGCATCATTTATGGGGGTATCTAACATACAGGCCCCGCAAAGCCATGTCAGAACTGGACTGGTACCTAAAAAAAATGTATATTTCAAATTTTCTTGAAAATGTGAGAAATTACTACTAAATTTCTAAGCCCTCTAATTTCATAAAAAAAGGACATTTAAAAATTGATGCCAACCTATAGTGGACATATGGTAGATGCTAGTTATAAACTATTTTGTGGTGAATAATTATCTGTCTTGAACGCAGAAATTTTTGAACTTTCAAAATCACAGATCTTTAAAATTTTTCGTGAAATTTTTATATTTTTCACAAAAAAACAAGGATTGTATGGATAAAATTTTCTTACTAACTTAAAGCACAGTGTGTCACGAGAAAACAATCTCTGAATCACATGGATAGGTAAAAGTGTAAAAAAGTTATTCTCACATAAAGTGACACATGCCTGACATAAAGTGTCAGAAAGGCCAAAACTGGCTGGGTCCTTAAGGTGTTAAAAAACAGTTTGGAACTTTATTAGTCCATTGCATTTGTTTTTAGCGTGATCCAATGTTTTAAATGAAGAAAACAAAAGTTTAAAGGAAAGTGCTTAAAGGGGTTGTCTCATCTCAAAGTTTCATATGATGCATGAATGAAATAATGCTGCTTTGCTCTGTCACTTCCTGGTCAAGCTGTCTGTAATTAGCATATGAGCTCCATGTATTCAGACTTCTCTGTTTATCAGTCTAGATTAAATAAATTACCTTCTCTGAGGTTTGAAGAAGCTTCTGAGCTAATGTAAACAGTAGAGTAATTAGTCTTTTGTCTGAAAGATCAGATAACACACAATCTCTAACACTGCCCATACCTGTGTGATGACCTCACTCCCTGCTATCAGATAGAACAAACAGAAAGGGGGAGAAGTACACAGGTCGGTCACTTGGGGAACCAGAGAGAGCACAGAAGGTGATAAAAGATGAACAAAAAATGAACAGCGCAATATATTTGGAAACCGTCTTCATTTAGTGTTCCCTACATTTTGAAAGCTATTCTTTGTAGCGAGACAACCCCTTTGATCTCATTGATTTTGGATTGCTTTATTTTATATATGATCTGCAACGGTAAAATATTGCAGACGTTCAATCCACTGCGACACATATACAATGGTGGCGGCCGTCTTGGAGGAGTAAATGCGTATAAATACCTTGATCATTGTTAACTAAAAACAATTCCATCCTGTTTATTAATTACTAATACCTGCGCAGACAACGCGGACTACACAAGAGTACAGAGAACCCTTTCAATTAGTGAGAGGTCTTTAAACAAACAAGTGTCTCAGGAGTCTTTGTGCTGATCCTGTCAGGCACATGGGTAATGCACTGATCAAACAACCTGTGTGTTTCTAAGTGGTCAGGAAATGGAAGGGCAAACGTAGTCTGCTAGCCCCAGGCAGCCGGCTGGGCCATGAGAGGTTAAACTGATTGATTGAGCACTGATTTGAGCCCTGTTGCCTTAACAGGAAGCTGATTTACTCTGGGGAGCAGCAAGGAACTGTAGGTCTAGAATATAAAGGTCAGACGCTGAACAATCAAGGATAAAAAGTGAATATCATGTCTGCTCGTTCTGGGCGCTATTTCTTGGCGGTAAGTTCTGTAGTCTGACAAATCTCTTCTTACTGGGCTCTATAGTGTAGCATCGACATGAAAGAATTAGCTGCTGATGAATGCATTTGTATTATGTTCTTCATGTATTTGGTACATATTCTCAACATAGGGCTCAAAGCTACTTCAGGCTGATAGGACTGGATTCAGGCTTGGTGTTTTATGCTGAATAGATGTTTTATTACTGTTTTATATTTGGTTGTAGAAAAAAAACAGAATTAGTTTAGGAAATTCATCAATTTATTTGACAATATAATGTTCTGTTCGGTTGCGTCCCAGAGAGGAGAGTCTCACAGTCCGTATCCAGTTTACAAATTGCAACGTTTTTCATCCTTTACAATTAGTGGACTTTTTGATGACAGCATTTTTGTTTAATCTTGAAAGAACCATTTATTTTATTTGTTTCCTGTGTGTTTTTCGTATTGTGTTTAATGTACTATATGAAGATCTAAAAACTGTAATAAAAAAAGTGGGGTGCAATACAAAAACAAAATCTGCTACAGAGTTCACTATGCTGTATAGGTGACACGTTAAAGAGATTGCACAGTTTCTATTATTATTATTATTATTATTATTTACCACTTTTAAAAGAAAACAAAAAAACTTTTAAAAAATAAGTTTGCTTTGCATTGCAGAGAACCAAAGCTTTTTTTCCATTGTTGATGTGAGTGCAGAGCAAAGTGTAGTTTTTATTGATGCTATTTTGGGGCAAATAGACTTTTTGATCACTTTTTTTCCCCTTTCTGGTCATGGAAGGTAACCTAAAATCAACAGTCTGCTGCAGCGGTCTTCAAATTGCTGCCCTCCAGCTGTTGGGAAACTACAACTCCCATCATGCCCATGGTTATAAATAAATGCATGATGGGAGTTGTAGTTTCCAAACTGCTGGAGGGCTGCAGTTTGACGACCCCTGGTCTACTATGTATTGTTATGTACACTACTCACAAAGAGTTAGGCATATATGGCTTTTGGTTGAATTTTCAGGAAGAACATAAAAAATTTTTTAAAATAAACTAAATGAGACCTTCTCTTAGCTTTAGAATGCACATGTCCAACTGTTTTGTTTCAGTCATTTTTGCACAACTTGCTGATCTGTAATAAGGAGCTTAATGGCAAAATTCACAACAGGTGTTTGATCCCTGAGTCACCCAATAAATTTAGGAGATCAATTTGAATTGGGATTTAAACAGTCCTCCTCATCATGCTGCTATCATGAGACCAAGACAACACCTTACAAGTGATCGACAGTACCTCATTATCGTGAGGCTTCAAGCAGGATGCTCTCAGACGGAAGTGGCCACGGAGCTTAGTGTGTCACAGAGTGTCATCAGCAGGTTGCAACAGAGATACAGAGAGACTGGAAGAGTCACAGAAAGGCAATGAAGTGTATGTCCTTTGGCTCCATCACACACTGATGATAGCTTCACCGTAATCAATGCCGTGCAGAACCAGATAATGAATGACACACAACTCCAGGCAGGTTTAAGGGAGGTGAGAGGACGTCAGACCATTCTTTGCCTTTCTTTGACTCTTTCAGTCTCTCTGTTGCACACCTGAAATTTCAACCAAAAGCCAATTATCTCAAACTTTTTGTATTTTTTTAATGGAGTTTACCACACAGGCTAAATTACCTTATATTTTCATAGTTTGGACTTTATGGATGAAGCAATACTAATATTGTTCATAAACCCTACAATTGCATTCCAGTGGGTGATAGTTGTGGCTCCTCATCTAATCACTTAAATAACAGGGTTGCTTTCCAGCACACTTTCTAAGAGCTTAAATAGCTAGGACTTCAGTTCTCTCCAATCCTTGCCGTTGTAGACGGGTGTAAACTGTATAAGGGTTGTATTCACATATAGAAACCGCACCTGGAACATCTTGCATTTTTCCCCACAAGAACTTTTTTCTTGTGGGGAAAAACAGAAATCCAATTATTTTATCGCAAAAACCATGACAGCCGCACCTTAAAGGGGTTTTGCCACTATCTCATTTCATACTTCCTGTATTCAGCTCTGTGTGCTCAGAAGGGGCATGTGTGATTTGTTTGAATTACTTATCATGTGACTCAGCAGGATCACATCACCAGGCCTTTCCTCTCTCTAGTCAAAGAAAAGTCTGTTTATGTAAAGCATTGTGAGTAGCTGAGAGGTAAAGATTTTGCCTCACAGCACAAGGGTCATAGGTTCAAATCCCTGCAAGAACAAAACCTGTGTTTTGTGTGTTTTTTTTCTTTATCAATGCACAAACCTCATTGAGGTTTCTTTTTTACTAATTACTAAGGAGTACAGAGGACAGGAATAGAGTGACAGCACCTGGGGTTGAACACTCAGTAGCTGCCTGAGAGGAGAGGTGATGTCTGAGGATGTGCGACCAGGACTGAGGAGCTCTCAGCCCTGATCGTGTTCCCTGGAGACGAGCTGTAAACAATGGATCACTAAAGGAGAAGCTAAAACAAAAACAGTCCAGAATTTTTAATAATGATGAATGGAGAAAATGTTTGTTATTTCATTTGCAAGCTTCCCACGTCAATTTTACTTTGTGGCAAAGCCTTTTAACCAAGCTGGCATTCGCTCCTTACACCTCACCCGACATTTTGCTGTACGTGGCTATATCAACTTTTGGAACCATTATTTTATTGCAAATGATATAATAAAAAATAAGCAAATAAAATATCCCACCAATTTCTGTATACAACTCCTATGCAGACTTATGTGTCTTTATGGTTACAGACTGCAAACCCAGCCCTGCATATAGATTGATCCTGCAATCATATGTTGTTCCTTTCCGTTTTTTCTATCCTACAGATTTTATTCACTTCCTTTCTTTCCTTTTGTACAGCGTCAGTGCTAAGATTAAAGCGATTGAAGCAAAACTGAAGATGATGGCAGAGAATCCGGACCACGACCTACCTGGGCAGCCGTCCTATTCTTACTTCAAAGCTTCCGAGAAGAAAAGGAGTACACCATATTCTAGAACTTCATGGAAAACCAAGAGATGACATTGCCGGTCCTCAAGATTTCTAAGGAGCGTCAGAGACTCTGAGCACACCCTCACAATGTATAGACCTGTAATAACGTTAATAACACAGACCTCATGAAACCTTCTCCTTGCAGACTTGAATTTCCTGGAGTGGTGAGCAGAGATTGGATGGTTGGTGATTTGCATCCTTCTTATGTGTGTTTCTTTTATATATAAACATTTGCTGTCTGTGATTTTATTTTATCCATACAAAACAAACATAAAGTACAAGTTGCATCGAACTCTGTTCTCACTATATATTTTTCCCTTTCCATTAGGACTGCTAGATTTTTTTTATGCCAACAATACCGGACTCTGTTAGCTGTTATGGGATCACTAGGAACAGATGCCATGATGGCTGTAGAGTCATCCTAGAAAATGTACAAGTTGGTGGAAAGTGGGACAGACCTTCAAGAGTGTCAGGCAGTGTTCACATACATGTCTGTATAAAGCTATGTTCACACGGCTTAAACTGGGACGTATCTCGCCCCGTAATTCGCGCCGTACTGCGCAAAATACGGGGCAAGATACGTCCCAGTCATTACGGTAATCCACAGTTCTCATTGAAAACTATGGATTACGTCTCCTCTCCCCGCTCGGACAATATGCTGCAGGGGGAGATAAGTGACATGTCAATTATTCACAGCGTACACGCGCCAAGAATACTGAATGTCTATGGGTCCGGCGGGCTGTTGGAAATACGTCCCCGCAATTATGCCGTGTGAACATAGCTTAAGTCTGCAAGCCATACATTTTTATGATTGGCAGCAACTGGGTGTAAGGAGATGGTACATAACACATGCAGATTACTGCAAGGAACAGGTACTGAAGCATGACTCCATGTAACATGTGAATACACCATTAAAAGGGTTTTCTCATCTCCTGTCCCAAGAATGGGCCCAAGAGTGGCTGTGCATACACAGTTACTCTCCATTCATTTCAATGGGAGTTGTAAGCACAGCTGAGCAGTTTCACTCTGAAGTCTCATTGAAATGAATGGAGAGTAACTGCGTGTGTGGTCACTCCTCATTCTCAACGGGGGAGCTTTAGGGGCACATTCTCAAGATAAGTGGACCAGCAGTTACCAGACATTTATGGCATATCCTATCAATATTCTGTAACTATCTGAGTTGGGAAAACCCTCTTAAGAATCAGTTGATAATTTAAGGGTATCTTGTGTTTGGCCCACCAGCTCATTAAAGGGGTCATTCAGGATTCGAAAAAGAATATTGTTGCTTTTCTTCCAGAACAGCACCACACTCGTCCATGGGTTGTTTTAGGTTTTGCAGCTTAACTCCATTGATGCGAATGGGGCTGATCTGTAGTGCCACACACAAAGTGCAGACAGGGGGCCTTGTTTATAGAGCAAAGCAGCCATGGTTTTCTAATCCAGAACAAACTCTTTAATACGTGGGAGAAGGGAAAAAAATAAACACCTTTGGCCAGTCATAAGTTCTGAGGGGGCTCACGTGACTGTTCCTATGCGTTGCTGCATTAGCCAGAAGGAATCGGGGTGATCCTCCTCTACCATTCTGGACGATCCGAGTGGTTTAGATCCCTTATTTCCATAAAAGATACAAGTGGGGAATCTATTATGTCCGCCGTTTTGAGTGTGCTGGAACATGATGCACAAATTGTATCAAAAGGTGCAGGCCTCTTAAATTTGGTGCATACATGAAAATCTTTGCCAGATATGAGATATTTTTTATAGGAATACTCCAAGGAAAAATGTCCCACTGTGTCTTACTGAGACTAAAGAGGACGGTTCATGGCACGGGCTCATAAAACACCAGACTCCCTGTGTTAAATGCCGCCCTCGGGCTCTGCACGGTGGATCCATGTTGCTGGGGGTTCTCCTAAGCTTGACCTACAAGGTGCTGAAGCCTTTATGCTGCTCCCAGTTGGTTGCCCTCAGATTTTAGGCCCTCAGGGGCCAGGCTGTATGGAGTTGCGTGTACATAAGGGGTTCAAATGTGAAGATAAGATTTACCATTGTGTTTTTCTTTATAGGGTTTTCTCTCCTTTGGACAGTTCTCACTTGTTAGAAGATTTCTGTGATAATAAGTAAAATTGGTATACCCACTGTAGACATTGATGGTATATCGCTAGGATATGTCATCAATGACTGTTAGGTGCAGGTCCTACTTCTGGAACCCGCAGCTAGCTCAAGAACGAGCCCGCCGAAACGTGTGTATCAAACCCTCTATTGGACATGCCATCAATGTCTATAGTGCAATAATCTCTTTAACCCTTTGGGACCCCCAGCAATCAGCTGTAATTTGTAGGGAAATCTGGCAGTAAGTGTACAGTCTCCCTGCAGCAACACCGCAGGAGAAATTAGGCATTACACAGATCCCATTCAAAGCAGTGGGCTGTCTGTGTAATGCATAACCTCACGGGTCCTCCAGACTGAGAGATGCTCTTCGGTCTGGCCAAAAGAAGAGAATCCTGAACAAAGGACCCCTCTCTATGAAATTAGAATTTTAGATTCGGATATATGATGATGGATTTTCTAATCTGGAGAACCCTTATAGGAACATCTATATAACTATTGTATTGTGGCATCTCCATACATGAACTGCTATCTTGGTAGTTTGGGACGGCACGATCACTCTCTGGGTGCGTTGTTTTTTGCATACGATTTTTTGACAGCTCGTATTCTATGTTTGCTGAAATGTAATGTGTATGACTTGCCTTGCACTGCAAAACAAAAGCTTCTTTCTGTTAACCTGTAAAACACTCTAATTTATTCTTTTCTACCAGACCCGCCAGTTTCTCTGTGATTTTGGGATACTACACTTGAATGCCATAGAGTGGTCTGTTTTGCACTACTTTAAATAAAGATCTTTCTAAGGTGAAAGTTTGATGTGTGACTGGATGTGCACACAGTCCAATATTTAGAAGACAATCATGTGGTTTATGGGGAAATGCCAAGCAGAATGGCTAAGTATTCGCTAAAAGTTTCTCCGAGAGGACCTGCTCGCTCTGGAGAATTTTTCTCATACCTTTGTGTTATTCCTTTGTTTTTCTCCTGGAAATATATGGATAAATTGACAGGTGGGTGCTACCTTGTCAATAGGTCACGTCCCTACACACTCTGCACCAAGTGTAGACTGTTTAAAGATTGGTTATGCTTAGTTTATTCATATATTTTCAGGAGGAATAACAGAGGAACAACACAATGCAGATTTGTTATTGAGTGCACAATAGAGATATTTGTCTCGTCAAACAGACGTGTTGGGAGAGCTGGCAGGTCCTCTTGGAAGATTCCAGAGCATCTATGTGAATTGCAGGTTTTCCACCTTTCCATAGACAAGAAAAGATTGGACTTTGCATAGTTCTGAGGATGGGAAGACGTCACTATCTCTATGACCAGCTTTATTGCCACACAAAGTATTGTTCTGTAGGGCTTTGTCCACACTTACCAGTTTTGGTTTCAAGTTTGTATGGCTTTTTACAATACACAAGACAAGTCCAGGTTTTAATGCCTTGCTGGAAAACAGTCACATCTTCACGGTTATGGATAGGAAGTGCTAAAGTGAGGACAAAAATTTACAGTTTTGGACTGCTTTGTGTAAATAGGATTTTAAAAAGTATCCCTTAATTTAATGTATTAAAAATTACAGTGTAGACATTATGCTTAACACATGTCCCCACGGCAAGGGTTTGCAGTTTTTCAGACCGTCTGAAAAACCGGCCGCAAACGAGCACAACGGGCTCCTATGGAAAACCCGTGCAGCCGCCCAGAAAACATTCAACATGCATATTCTTCCGTCCGGTTTTTGGACGGAATATGTACAAGTGAATGTGAAGGGGGAGGGCTTTTCTCTGCTCATCGCAGAGAAAAGCCGCCCCCCACCCACTCACCACGGCCGTGTGCACGGAACACAAACCAGGCAGATACTGGTCAGATAAACCGACCGGTATTTGACCATTGCTGTGTAAAGGGGCCTTTAGATCTTATGCATAAGGTACAAAAACCAAAATTAGATAAGGGAGACTAAGTAATTCCAAGAATCCCAGATATACACGAAAAACTCAAAATGTACCCAAAACAAGAAATACGTGTATTTAAAATGTAACTTTTAATAAGTACAATAAGACAAGGGAAATCCTACAAGAAAACACAAGAGATATATTAACAAGGTCCTACACCACAGAAAAAGTGTGATCGAGATGGGTAAAATTAACTTATAGATACCCTACAAAAATTTTCACACCCTAATTTACAAAAACAGGGCAATCGGCCCGAAAAAGGCGTACCTGTCAGGAACCTCGCCCTATTATAAACTCGCCCTTACACTACAAATGCTAAGTGTCCCAGGAGGTTCGAGGTTCCTGACAGGTACGCCTTTTTCGGGGAGATTGCCCTGTTTTTGTAAATTAGGGTGTGATAGTTTTTGTAGGGTATCTATCGGTAAATTTTACCCATCTCTCTCACACTTTTTCTGTGGTGTAGGACCGTGTTAATATATCTCTTTTGTGTTTTCATGTAAGGTTTTCTTTGTCTTATTGTACTTACTAAAAGTTAAGTTTTAAATACACTTATTTTTTGTTCATGCATAAGGTACCTATAGAATTATGTGGGAATAAAAAATGTATGTATCTTCCTTACACACTGTATTACATCAGTATTCTTCCCCACAAGCATTGAAGGCTCTATATGGAGTATAGTATGCGTGGGCTCCTGTTACGTACCTAAACTGCACTGTGTGAACACCGCCCAAGAATTCCTTCACAAGTTTTTTTTATTGTTTTTAAATACCTGAAAATGCCAGAAGTTTGTCAGTTTTTCTTTTCTTTTCTTTTTTTTTTTAATAGTTTTGATGTTTTTATTTAGTTTTTTTTTTTTTTTTGGTACTATAGAGAACTCTGGAAACATCATATCAAGAGCATGGAGTATATTGAAAAGCAATGCAGACCAAAGCACAGCGTAGGTAGTACATTTTATATTTAACGATAGACTTTAATGTAACATATGGACACAGTGCTTCTTCGTATGCCGTATTTTTAGGAAAAATTCAGCGTTGTTTGTAGTGTTTTTATGCAAAAAAAGGAAGATTTTTGCTGGAGGTCATTATGTAGTTATGAAACACACACTACAGAGAGTTCATTTTTTTGTGTAAACAAGTAAGTAAAAAAAGCACTAGTGAAAACTGGAAATTCATGGCATTTTTTTGTTTAAAAAAACCACAAAAAAAAGTCTCAAAAAATGTGAAGGAAGTCTCACTTTACGTCGGACGCGTCAGTGCAGTTCTAAAGAGAAGATTTGCTCTTTTCATGTAATATATATATATATTATTATTATTTTTGCTCTACGTATTTGTGTTACTTTTCTGTACAACTTTGGATTAATGCTAAGCATAAAGAGTCATTGACCCGGTTGTGTTTTTCATTAGCTATTCACCAGTGATAGTCATATCCCTGTCAATGAAATGATTGCTAAAGCACTGAGATGTCAGACGTAGATGACTGTAAAACTAGTAAAATTAGTGTGTATGTATAATATAAATGTGTCAGTGATGGTTGTATTGCGACTCTTTTCTGTTTGCAAATATACAAAATAAATTTTTCTTTTGTAACCTCTGCAGTTTTGTTTATGTATAAGGCGTGCTAACTTTTTTTTTCTGCAAAGGTTTATTTCTACACAAAAGTATTATTAATGCATCTCAAAAAATTAGAATATCATTGAAAAGATAATTGATATCAATAACAATTAAGTCAAATAGAGAAACACATATATTGTATAGACTCCTTACAGTATGAATTACAAGGTTAAGTATAATACACTTGTGAGCCTTATGACAAAAAAAAGATAGTCCTGCAGAACCCCTTTAATTTTCAATGATATTCTAATTTTTTGAGTTGCATTAATATCTCAGGAGACCAGAAATGTTGTAATACTATTCCTATACCTTAAAGGGGTTGTATCATTACATTAAATGGTCTTCAGAATAAGGGGACAATGAAAACAAGCAGCTTTCCAATTGGATGTCATTTGCAAAGCTGTCTTGTTTTCACTGTCTCCCTTATCTTCGTTTTGTGTAAACACTGTTCACCAGTGCCGGTCGGATTCCACCTCCTTTCATTTCATTGGCTGACGGCTCTACTAATTTACATTCTGTCTGGCCCCTGGTCGTATTCACGGGAGCGCGCATTCCTGCCTCTCTCACTCAGAGTAAGGGGCTGGCAACAATTTCACTCTGCACAGCCAGCAGCTCCACAGTAACACTGCAGCTGCTTCTACAATCAGAAAACAGCAGAATTGTGCTCGGTGCCTAATGCTGCTGCGTGTAAACATAGGAACAGATCTATGCTGCTCTGGATGAGTTCATAGAAAATTGGATTCAACTGTAACAAACCTCCAGCTGTGAGAGGAGATCAGTGCTCTGAGTTCATAGAAGACTGTCTAGTCTGAATGCAGGGAGTGCTATGTAAACAAACAGCTCGTACAAAATAAGACTGCATAGGGAGAGGAACGACACAGTGACATGTGGACTCAGACAGAGAGGGGGAGGAGAGCACACTGACTCGGGAGCGAGCATGATCAGTGAAGAGGGGGGTGATGTCATCCCCCTTCAGTTAAGAAACACCCAGCAGGGAGGGGAAGAAACACCCCTGGATTTGGGAACCTGAGAGTAAAATGAAACACATGAACTGATGAAGCGATAAATCCCCTTTAACAGACCAAATTATATATCTCAATAATAAAAAAATTGAATCAGCCTATTAAAGACATTTATTGGTTCTCCAGGAATTCCTAAATAATTATGTTTAAAAATGAAAAACAAAATTCTGTGAAATTTTTGCTTAGAACGTAGACATCCGGGAAACATATAAAAATATTGACAACAACGTATTGCCATTAGGCTGAGTTCACACGCTGCACTTTTTGAACCCTCTAAACATGCAACAATAAAAATGCATGCTTTTTAATTCACCTACAATGCTTTTATGTTCCAAATTCAAGTTAATTATATAAATACTCACACCAAAAAAATGGAAAAAAACGGCATTTTTACTGTCATTTGAAAAACACGTGTAAACCCAGCCTTACCCTGATCAATGTATTCCTATTCAATCTGACACGGACAACACAAATTAAATTGTCAGACTGTGTTTCATTGACACGGACAATGAAGACATTGTATTCATACATTTCCAGGAAGAACAGTAGAGGAGCAAACTTCTAAAAAGAAGAAGCTCAGGACTGTTACCTCATAGGAAATGCAAGTATGTCTTAAAATGGACTTGAGAGCTGACTGGCCCAGCTGGCATCAAACAAAATCAATATTGTATTGGTGGCAAGTATTATGTGGGAGAAAGAAAACTCAACAAGTATCAGTTCCGTGAGTGAAAAAGATGTCAGGAGGGAATGGATAAACTAGCTCTAGTGACATTTCTGTTCTAGTGGAGCTTCTCCGGTCAATCGTCATCATGAGCCAAAACCGCTCGGTAGCAGATAGGAAGCGGGAACATGAGTAATGATGCACATAGCATGTAATGGTATGTTCACACGGGGTAGATCTGCTGTGGATTGTTGATTATCCTGTGGATTTTTTTCTACATTGACTTCAGTGGAAGAAGGCAAAACCTGCAGGAAAAGTTTACCTGCAGATTTTAGTTAAGATTTTGCCATTGAAGTAGAAAAGTATGTGGATAAACCTGCAAAAAAAACCCCACCGCAATCCCCCAAAATTTTAACCCCCTTAACTCCAGGCCTAAAATTTTTTTAAACGACCAGAACATTTTTTTAGTTTTTGCGCCTTTCTTTAAACTTTTTAACTTTTTTTATTTTTTAAATGACCAGTTTTTGAGGCCTCACTTTATTAAGACGAGTTTATTTTTTATGGGGGAAATTTTTAAGTTCACTTATAAATAATTGCAAAATTATTTAAAAATTTAAAATTTTTTTTTTTTTTTTTTTTTTTTTACACCAAATTCACATTTAACTTAAAATGGTTAGATTAATTCTAAAGTTTTTACGGCATGGGATACCAAATATGTGTAGGGTTTTTTTGGTGTTAATATCACAATTATTTTTTTTATTAAATATTTATTTTTATTTTATTTTTTTTTTTATTCATTATTTTTTTTCATATTATTTTTTTACTTTTTAAAAAAAAACCCATGAAGGGAGAACTGTTTTAAATTTTTTTTTACACTTAGTAATTGATTCCCATATTTATAATGCTAATCATTAAATTTGTCGTCTGCAAGGGAGCGATCAGGACAGCACCGTCTGGCCCGATCACTGGCTTCTTACACAGACAGCCCTGGGGGCTACTCTAATCCCCAGGGGCCCGTGCGCTATTCCCCGGGGTTGTCGGTCACGGGTGTTCCATCACCAGACAGGCGGGGGGAAACCCCTCTAAAAGCGTGCCTTACAATCTGTGGCAATAAAGGGTTAAAAACATCGGGACGGGGGATTTCCCCCGCTTCCCGGTCCGCAGAATACTCTGGGATCAGGGGTGGGGATTCCAGCGCTGAGTGGCCCCGACGCCACAAACCCCCCATGTGTGCAGCGATGCCAAAAGACTCGCTTAGCGAACACCCCACCACCACGCAAAATGGGGGGGGTCTTAAGGGTTTTAAAGTACCTTTAAAGGGGTTTCTACCCACAAGATTTTTTTTTTATGTTAAAGGCTTGTAAAAACAATCACTTTTGCAATGTGTGCCCCCTTAACGGGCCTACCCATTCCAATATCCCCTTTATGGGCTGCATCAGCTCCTCAGGTCCCTTAGTTACAGACCTGTTCCCTCCCTCCGAAACTGCCAGTGCCCGGTTGTCTAGCTACAGTCCTGGCTTCTTCCGAGCCTAAGAAGCCAAAAAAACCCCTGAATTTAAAGTAAACCAAAAAACAGGGCAGGGGAGTGAATCAATGTTAAAAAAACCCTTTAAGGTGAATTCACGTGGGGGGCTTTTGATCAATCTAGAGCATTATTTTATAAGCGACTTATACCGGGAAAATGTAAAGGAAAGGTTTGACGTTTCTGTTTTTGGGCCCCTATTTTCCTGGGTTTTTTTCTTTAAAATACTGCTGCAAAAAACACATCAAAAAAACCTTTTGTGAACCGGCCATGGTATGCTCCAAGACTTAGGGCCACATGTATGAAAACGTCTAGGTTTAAAACTCACTTTGTTGCTAAGAACCAATTGACACCCCCCATTTTTCCCGGCATATATAATGAAAGGGCCTTGGTTGCTAAGGGCAACAAAGAAAGTTTTAGACCTAGACAGTTTTCATACATGTGGCCCATATTTTTTTGCATTGAAAGGGGACGTTCACACAGAGTTTTTTTATGCTTATTTTGAGGTGTATTTTGTGCCGAAATACACAACAAAATAAGCATCAAACAATGTACAAGGACAGCTCTTATTGAGAGCAGTGTAAAAGCATTTTTTTCTTACATTTTTTTCAGCGAGTACTTTCCGCGCCAGAATAAGGATTGACATGTCAGTTCTTTGAGGCGTTTACTCGCCGAGAAATCCAATAGTATTGCAGGCAGAAATCTGTTTCAGGACAGTTTGTGTTGTTTTCTCGTTGAAACGTATACAGGGGGACTTCCGGTTCCGGCGCACGCATGTGAGGAGGCAGCGGTCAGAGCTCCCTCTCACCACCGCTCCAAGAGAGGCTCCCCCGCGTCATATCTGCCGCATAAACGGCACTTTTTAGTGCCTCTACACTTTGCGCGCATTCCGGTGCCGGAGCGGGGAGAAACGCAGCAGCGGGGAGCCTGCAATACCTTAAAGGTCCCGCGCACACCTGCCGGCGGTCACTCCAAGATGGCGCCTGAGCCACCACGCGGCAACAGGTCCGGCCGCGGAGCCAGCGCAGCGGGAGAGGAGACACTGGCGGAGACCAACTCCCTGATGGAAACGCAGGTCAGATCCATACAAAACATGCCTGCAGAGCCCTGGGGTGCCCTATCATCCACCCAGGCTGTAGTATCAGGACTAGATGAATCCCCTGCATACCAGGGAGACTTGGAGGAGAGGATCCCAGGGCTTGATGTGTCCTGCAAGACCATGGCGGTGGCGGTTGCAAAGCTGCTATTGCCAGATATTATGGCGTCCCTAGAAGCCACCATTTCTGCCTCAGTAACAGCAGCTGTAACAGCCGCATTCTCAGCACTTCAGAAGGCCATGTCACTGCACACTTCACAAATAGGGGATATGGAGGAGCGGGTAACCGTAGTAGAGGACGACATACTGGGGGTCAGGAGCACGGTGGAAAGACTGGTCAGAAGAACAGAGTTCTTACAAACCAAAAAAACCTACATAGCATTTGTGCCATTGAACTTCCGAAACTTCTGTGTCTGCAACACCCCTTAAAGGTGGAAAGGGCACATAGAATCGGTCCACCAAAAACTCCATCCACTGATGGGACCCCTGACAAACCTAGACCTGCCATAGTAAAGTACCTAGATTACTCGGAAAAGTCTCAGCTACTACAGGCCTATAGGGCGCTTAAATCCCCTCTGACATATAAAGGGGATAAACTCCTCATCTTTGCGGATTACTCCATTGAGGTATCGAGAAAGAGGAAACTGTTCTCTAATGTCTGTACAACTCTGGTCAAACGGCAAATCCGCTTCAACCTCCAATTCCCTGCTACTTTGAGAATATTCCCAGAGCAAGGCCCAGCGGTGCTATGCCAGACCCCGGAAGAGGCTGAGGAGTTTCTGGAATGACTCTCCCAAAAGAAAGGAGTGTCAGAAAGATTTGAAGCTCTAGAGAGGATTAGTCAACGTCAAGTGAACAAGGCTAGATCTAGCCAGGACAGCGACATTAGTAGCTCCTACTCGGGCCGGCTTCGAACCCCAAGAAAGCGCTGACACTTTTAATCCATTAGGTCCATTTTTCAGGACTCCAATGCGGGGACTTGGTGGCAGCAGTTGTGGTGTTAGCATTACAAAGTAATGGGGCATGGGGGCTGTGCAGGTGGTAACAGTGAGTGAGGAGGGAAACACTCGCTAAAGGGTCCGAGGTCCATATCACTAGACATGGGCGGTCTGAGGGGGGGTGGGCCGGGAAAAGGATTTGGAAGGCGCTCCGAGGTTAGGGGTTTCACCTCGGGATAAGTTGCGTGGAAGAAGAGAAGTCAATACAGGTTATAGGAGGAAATCGGTTAAGGCGTTAAGGAGGCAAAGGTTCTTGGGTTCTTGTTGTAGGGAGGGGGGGGGGGGTTTTGGGTCTTGGATGTGCATTGATTCCTCAATATTCTGTAGTTAGTCATTTGTTCAGGTTCAGATCATGCGGCTGATAACCTGGAATGTCAAGGGACTTCGTTCTCCTCACAAGAGGATGATGGTATTACGACATCTCAAAAAACAGAAACCAGACATCGCCATATTACAGGAAACACACTTGGAGGAAAGGGACTTTAGTCGGCTGAAAAAGCTGTGGGTGGGCGAGGTAAGGGGCTCGGCAGCCGTAAAGGGTAGTGCGGGAGTAATCATGTTGTTTAACAAGAATACCCCCTATAAAATCATCTCTCAGGACACAGATAAGGAGGGAAGGTTCATGAAGGTGGAGGCCCCTGCTGGCGTTCTTAACATTTACAATGTGTACGCACCTAATAATCGAGAAAAGGAATTCTTCCATCATTTGGGTAGTCAGTTAGCAACTGATCTTGGGGGCAACATCAATTGTGTGATGGACGAAAGGGAAGATAGGAAACGCACAGGGCAACAGAAGAGAGCCCGAAGCCTGGGCCAGAGTCAAATTAGCAAGCTTTGTGACTCTACAGGATTAGGGGACGTTTGGAGACTGTGGAACCCACAAGATAGACAGTACACGCACTTTTCACATGCTCACCTATCTTGGTCTCGCCTCGACTATTTTTTGGCTACTCAGCAAACTTTGACACAGGTGGAGTCGATTGAGATTGGGGACACTGTCTTTGAGGGATTCACATCCAAAGGGCACTGACATTTTATGGCGCTTTCCCAGCGCTCTCCTAGGGGACGGACACTTTCGGGAGCTCTTGAGACGGTGGTGGGAGGAATACGCACAGGACAATGATACGCATAAGACAACCCCAGGGCTTTTCTGGGACACGGGAAAGGCGGTTTTAAGAGGTAGGATCATGGCCTACATGGTGGCAAAGAAAAAAGACATGAGAGCGAAATTTGGGAAATATACAACGAATTTGAGACATGCGTACACTAAATTCCAGCTATTTCCGTCAGAGGAAAATAAGAAGGAATGGATAGCGGCTAAGGAAGCCTTTGACTTACAACAGAAGTCTATAGACCACTTCTATAGTGATAAACTGAGATCCTCACTTTTCAATAAGTCAGGAAAGCTTCTGGCAAATCTGGTGAGGAACAGGTGGGGGCAGACTGGAATTGTGGGGCTGGTAGATGACTCGGGGGTGGTGTCGAGGGACCCAGGTAAAATTAACAAAATTTTGGAGGCATACTACAGAAAACTGTACTCACAGGCACCGTGTGATGTGTCTAAAGGTGAGTCTTTTCTGAGCGACCTAAGGTTGCAGAGTCTCTCAAGCGAAGACAGAGTTATGCTGAATGCAGATATCAGCGAAGAGGAGATAATAACAATCATTAAAAATATTCCCTCCGCCAAAGCAACAGGCCCTGACGGCCTGTCAGGCGACTTTTATAAGCTGATGCATAAGGAGGTGGCCCCCACTCTAGTGCAAGTGTACAATGAGATAATACAAGAAAACAGGATGCTGCCTTCTGGGGATACAGCCTATATTACAGTTCTGTTTAAGAAGGGCAGAGATCCGCAGCTGGCAGAATCATACCGCCCCATATCGTTAATCAACCAAGATATCAAAATTATATCCAAGGTTGTAGCCAATAGATTGGCGAATATAATGCCAAAACTGATAGGTACTCACCAAATGGGATTCATCAAAGGCAGATCGGGGGTAAAAAACATTAGGACAGTTCTAACAGTCCAAGACTTCATTGACAGGAACCACCAGGAGGGTCGCTCGGTGGCCCTGTTAAGTATAGACGCAGAGAAAGCCTTTGACAATGTCAATTGGAATTGGCTAAATATGGTGTTGGACAGGATGGGCTTCTCAGGCAGTTTTAGGAATTATCTTACAGCGATGTATAATACTCCCCAAGCAAGGGTGGATACACCAGGCTTTATATCTTCTCCCATCAACCTCCAGAAAGGTACTAGACAGGGGTGCCCACTGTCTCCCATGCTCTTCGACATTGCCCTCGAGCCATTGGCCTTACATCTGTCAAACGCAGGGTCTTTTAGGGGCATAAAGGTGGGATCTAGAGAAGTTAAAATAGTCTGCTTTGCAGACGATATTTTGCTTTTCATGAGTGATCCACTGGGACAATTAAAGGACGTGCTGGAAATCTTGACCAAATTTGGAGAGTTCTCTGGATTTAAGATTAATAGTAACAAATGCCAGCTACTACCTCTGGGTCAGAACAACTACATACCTAACAACATAGTGGAGGTAGAAGTGGTGCGTTCCCATATGACGTATCTAGGAATCAAGATCGGCTCAAAAGGAGCATCCATGTATCAGCTGAACTACCCACCGCTGTTCGCAAAAATAGTTGGGGAACTAGAGAGATGGAGAGATCTCCCTTTATCTATTATGGGGAGAGTCCAACTGATAAAGATGATCAGTTTTGCCAGGTTATTATATCCATTCCAAAACATCCCTTTGCTACTCTAACATACGGATATAAATAAGTTACGAAGGGCCTTTTCAAAATTTATCTGGCGAGGGAAAAGGTTGCGCATCAGTTATGAGAAATTATCGATGAGCAGATTACAGGGGGGGGGCGCAACTACCTAATATAAGACTGTACAATTTGGCCGCTATGTGGAGACATGGAGAGAAATGGATGGGGAACCTAGATATGTTTTTCCAACACAGAGCTAGAATCTCAGCTTGCATCATGCTGCAGTCTGTTGTCTCTTATACACCTACCACTAAGATATCACCCCAGAGATGTCAGATGTAGTATCATTCTTAGAGACACTTGGCTACATGGAGGACACGTTAGGAAAAGATGTTTAAACGGGCCCATGTAAATTTTCACGATATTCCCTCTCTGGGACTTGCACATCTTTCACCCAAGGAAAAGGAGAATAAATTGTTCCAAGTCTGGGAGAAAAAGAAGGGGGGATCCGGGTTTTGGGAGATATCTTATCAGGAACCCTCGGGGTCCCTACTCAATTGGGAAAAGATCAACTTCGAAAATTTCACATTAGGAACAAACCAGGTGTTCCAGTACCAAGCAAATAGAACACTTCTGTAGGTCCAGTATCACAAAATCTTCAGTCTTGGGAGAGACATGGGGAAATTTTCCGAGCTCACACAATCAAATGTGGGCAAAAGGGTTGCTGTCTAGGATATACTCCATCCCCCAGACCAAGAGCAGCGAGAAGTTGGGGACACGCTATTTAGATATTGGGAGACACAATCTTGACGACAATGAGCTTGGCATTTAAAATCTTAAAGGGCATGCAACTGGTGAGGAAGGCGGTAGCCCGTGGAACAATGGAGAGATATACTTTTTCGACTTGTATATAAGTCTATATATGCCTTCAATATTCCCCCAGGCCCAGGTCGACCCAAAACATCTAACGGGGGGTGTCCAAAAATGTTTATGGGAAAGGGCTTTTCTATTTCACTGTATGTGGTTGTGTGCCGACATCAGCAGTTTTTGGGAGCAAGTTAAAAAATTTCATTGCAAACGTCTTGGGGCTGCGAGGTAATGCTTAACCCACAGGGTATGTTGTTCCATTATGTATCAAAGGAACCTCCTGGGGAAGTGCCAGAATGGGCTCTGGTCACAATCAAGGGGGTCCATATTACTTTGCTCGCAGCAAAAAAGTGCATTCTTAGACACTGGATTGACAAAGACTGTTCCAACAATGTCTGAGATGTCAGAGTGCTTGCGACAGGTTCTTACCTAGAAAAGCTCAGGCGATCGATAACAAAGACACTGAGGGGAGGAAGTTCCTAAGAGATTGGAGACCTTTTTTTCTCCAAGCTGTACAATGCTGAGGAAATCAAGTCCATACTAGAACCATTCAAATACATGGAATATTACCTTACAGAGCGTTTAAGGGGTACTTTGGGAAATTTGGATATAGGGGTCTAACTATGGGAGGATCGATGCACATCCTGTGGGGTTTGATGGGGGGGAGGGGGGGGGGAAGAGGGGTTGAGGGTTGAGTTCTACTATCATTGGAGGTTAAGATCTAAGACACAATCTCTTTTCAAGATTGCAAGGGGAAGAAAAACTGGGAAAAACAAGGAGATAAATAGAACACTAAATATCATCGTGTCCGACTAGCTTGATTGACCTTAGACCCCTCTAGAATGTGTTGTTGAATCATGCTCATATGCAAGCAAACTTGAACCCGATTGTCTTGTGATATCTACAATTGTTTTGTCCTTATATTCTCCTTCAATAAAATTTGTTGAAAAAAAATAAAATAAACGTATACAGGACAAATTTGTGGGGGAATGTCGGTGAACATTTCCACATGGAAAATCTGCAATGGGTTACAGTATCGTCCATTTGAATAAAAATTTACAAATCTTTAAAATTTTTCATGCAAAAATTGACCTGTCGTTCAGATGCTAAAATCCGCAGCACGTCAATTTCATTTTCGAGTATACTACAGATTTGCCCCATTGACTTGAATGGGTAAAATCTGCTCACCAAAATCTGCCCTGTAATCCGCACATTGTGTTTTTCACTTTTTTAAAATCAATCCATCCCCCGTGCATTTAAAGGTTCACACGTACGAGGGCCAAATGGCGAATTCAAAAGTTAGTGAATTTTATGGGTTGGTTTTTCAACCATTCTAACCTCCCAAGCCCACTCAGCATCACAAGTCGGAATCACCTGCAGTGGTTGTAAATACGGCGTGGCTGACTGCAGCCATTTGCTGTAGAACAGTGTGGTCTTCTGGTGCACGGTTCTTGGTTTTGTATTATCTCCAGTATTTGTATGGGCAGAGGCGTAACTAGAAATAGTAGGGACCCATAGCAAAATGAGCCCCACCAGCTAATGTCAATAAACTAAAACGGCAGCATAGGTAACAATAATTAAAGGTATAAATCATTCTGCCATATATCAGGAAACCCAAATCATAGTCATGGAAAGCCTCAAACCACTAACAATGTTCTTGTACCTGAGTGGGCCCCATAGCAGTCGCTTTCGCTATTATTACGCCCATGTATATGGGCACCTTAAAGGGGTTTTGCCACGAAGTGACTTACCTTACCTGTTATCTTGCTCAGACAAAAGATAAACAAATCATGCTGAGTCATGAAGGCTGCACAGGGGAGAGGGAGAGGGTGAGCAAGGAGTGAGGAATAAGGGAGCGTCTCAAAAGTTAACTCAAATAATAACAACATTACAACAGTGGATTCTTTATACAGCAGAGAGACTCATACACTGCACTTTCTCCACAGCCCCTTCACAGCTCATTCATCTTCCCTGTCATCAAAATAAGAAGTGCATACAGGCAAGAACCAGGTCAGCTCCTAAACTCCAGTGGTCATGTCTAATGCAAACTTTTAAGTAAAATAAGGGCTTGTAAAAAAGCTGTAGCTCTCAGAGGCTTCACTTTTTGTAATCACATATATTTAGAAAAGTGATTAAATACCCATTTTGGAGGATCCCACGTCAACATTACATCATGGCAAAACCCTAAGGCTATGTTCACTCGGCTTATTTCGGGACGTATTTACGGACGTATTTACGTCTGCAAATACGTCCCGAAATACGTTTCAAATAATGAACAATTAGATTAGCATTGCTTCCAATGTAAAATACGGCTCGTCAGTCACAAGAGACGTATTTTTGCGACGTATTTGCAGGCGTTAAATACTCCGTAAATACGATCGTAAAATTAAGTCCCCTGTCACTTATTGAGGCGTTCTTTTGCAAACGTAAATCCTAGTAAAAGAAAAGGGGAATGTTATTTACGAAGCGAAATACGTGCCACACTTTGTGACACGTAATTGAAACGTATTTGGGGACTTATTTGGGACGTAAATACGTCCGTAAATTTTCCCCGAAATAGCCGTGTGAACATAGCCTAAGGGTGCTTTCAACAGCGTAGTTTTGGTTTTAGTTTTAACAAACTCTCCAATTAAATTGCCTTTATTACCAGCAAGTTTTTTCCCCTTATCTAAACTGTTTGGAAAGTGAGTAATCAATTAGTGTGTTTGTAATCCACAAGACTTCAAACACAGTAATTGATTATTTACCTGAAACACCTTTATGAACAGTTTAGACAAGTGAAAGAAGCTTGCTGGTAATAAAAGCAGTTTAATTGGAGAGCTGTTAAAACTGCACCAAAACTGCGCTGTGTGACAGCACCCTA
>JAODAL010030884.1:0-49280 GCA_025379985.1 Phyllomedusa bahiana | reverse complement strand
TAGATAGAAAATGCAAGCATGGTAATTAAGGGTATGCAAAGTGGGGCAGCTACTTGCAAAAAGGGGGAGGTCCCTGCTCCCTTTTGCTCACTTCCGGTAAATTTCCCAGGGATAATTTGAGGATTGCCACTTCTAAATTGCCACTTAGAAATTTGGCACATAAAATTTTTGGCCCCCGGGACCCGGTCCAAAAAACCCCCAGCTCTGAAACCTTAAAACCAACTTGATGGTTCAAAAGGGGGGGTCCCTTTAGGGCCTTCAGGTGCCCTTTAAAACGGGTGGAGTTTAAAAAAGGACCCCTGCACAGAGCGAAATTTTTCGGGGGATATCTGGGATTGAGGGCCCTTTACAAAAAAAAAACGGGAAATAAACACGGAAAACCCAGGGTTGCACAAAATTTTGTTTTAAAAAAAATTTTTTTAGCAATCGTTCTGTTTGTCATTGCTGCAAAAAAACCCCTTTTCCTTTTTTCCGTGTTGTTTTCTGAAAAGTTTTATTGCGCTCGGTAAATTTCAAAATTTTGGCGCAAAGCGAAATTTGTTTGATATTTTGTTAAAAATTATCTTTTCCCTATTTCCTACGGGGAAAAGTTGTAAACCCCTTGGGCTGAAGGAAGAAACTTTTTGGTTTTTTGTTTCCCGGTTCTTCCGGGAACGCATTTCACAGGTATTGCTAAAAAACAATTCAGTTTTAATCCTTTTGGGGTTTGTTAGGAATTAGAGAGATTTAAGAATAGCGGGTGTTTTGCCGTTTTTCCCAAAAAAGAGTTTGGGTCAAAAACTTTTCCCAAACCCTTTTCAAAAATTTTTATCTTTTTAAACATGGACCCGAAATGAGGTGGTAAGGAGAAAAAGAGGGGTTTTTGGGGACATGGGGGGAAGGTAAAAGAGAAGGTCCCTCCTTCCGTGCGGGCCCGGAAAAACCCCAAAGCCACGGATTGTGGGTTTTGCGGACCTTTCCAGGCCGTCATCGCCTGGGTCGGGCCCCTGTGAATCTCGTAAGAAAAACCCGTCCCCAATTGTTCTTCAGTGGTTAATGAAAAACCCTTCCACCCCGTCTTCCCTTTGTCCTCCCAAAGTCAAGGCCAAAAAAAATGTGTCATAAGCATCGTCGCATCCTTTTAAACTTAAAAGGAAGGGCCCCAAAATGTCAAGGGTTTTAACCCCCACTTTTGGAAAATTCCATTTTTAAAGGGACCTTTTTGATGACAAAAGGGGGGTTGGGGGTCAAAAAGGATTTTAAAAAATAAAGGGAGGCCAAAGGGTTTGATTTTGTCTGCTTTTGGCCCCCCCAAATCGCTGTTTCCCATCAGAGGAGGAAAAAGGAACCCGGTCAATCGGCAAAATCCCCGGGCAGTAGGCAATCCCTTGCAGTGCCTTTTTGTTTGTACCCCCGCAGCTCCTGGATGCCAATGTCAGGACGAGGGAATACCTGTTTTAAATGATGTGATGACGCCATTGCGGACCCAAAATTTGGTCTTTTCAGGAATTTGTTTTGCGAGGCGTTTCATAAAACGGGGACGAGGGGGGGAAGACGGGGGGCCGGGTTAGTGTCATTTAAGGCTCCCGACTCAAAAGGGGAGGGGGGGGTTGGAAAGGTCCACTGGGGATTATTCCACAGCCATGTCAGCGGAAACACCGCTCCCGTTTATCCCCGTAAAAAAAGGGGCCCAGGGCCTCAAAAGCCTGGGCCTTTTTCGGAAAGGCCTTGTTTTTCCCCCAGCAAAGTCATATGCCGCCTTTGGGGGTTAAACGCATAAGTAAAAAGGCAAAAATTCTTAGGTTTTTAAACCCCCAACCAACATGTTTTCAAAATGCAGAAATTTGCAGGGAGTTGAAAGGGAAAGGGGAAACATTTGGGCCCAAAAAAAGGCCCCACCCCCGATCCCGGGGCCTTTCCAACCCTTTTGCCCACACCCTCTTTTCTCCGACCCCCATCCTCTCCCACCCCCCAAGTGTTCCTCAGCCCCCATGTCTCTCAGATAAAATGATCAAGGATCAGCCTCCGGCTTCGGGCCTCCACCGTTCCCCCGAAGAAAACCACCGCAACCCCCGGGAAAACCCCCTTTCCCTCCCTTTTCCTTCGACCAGTTTGTGCCCTTGCACCCCCCAAAGCGGCCCCGTGTAGCAGCCACCCCTTTGTTTTACCGGGGTTTGGGAGCAGAAGAAAACCCATTTTAAACCCCAAAACCATCCCAAACCCAAAAAGCCTGAATTTTCGGCTTTGCCGGGCCCCCTTTTGGGGGGGCCCTTGGGAAATTTGTTCCCCTTTTCCCCGTTGGTGGAAAACAGAGGGTTCCACCACATCATGGCCCTTGCCTCCCCCAAAAAATCCCAGAGCCGGGGTGGGCATTTTTTTTCCCGGGAAAACCGTCCCTTGCCCGGGCCCCGGCCACGTGTCATCTAAAATTTCAAGCGCTTTGGGTTGCACTGTTTTCCGGGGCAAAGTCCATCTAAACCCCGGGACACATGGACTATAAGCAGGGCCCAAGGCCCGCTTTATTTCTGGGGACGCTCACGGGGAG
Organism: Phyllomedusa bahiana; assembly: GCA_025379985.1. Lineage (NCBI taxonomy): Eukaryota > Metazoa > Chordata > Amphibia > Anura > Hylidae > Phyllomedusa > Phyllomedusa bahiana. The sequence goes on along the minus strand of JAODAL010030884.1, from coordinate 46,756 downwards.
CGGGGGGTTTTTTGTCTCTGGGGGGAAACCCCGGTGATCTCAGGCTCGGCGCCCGGCTCTTCAAAACCCGGGCAGTGCTATGCGGGTTTTTCCCCAAAAGGGGCCCCTTTCTGGGTGGAATCACGGGCCCAGGGGAAACCGGCCGTGTTGAAAACTAACTGTCTTGGGGGGGCCAAACCCCACAGTTTGGAGCTTTTGGAAAAGGCTTTTCGCAACAGGCCCGAGCGGGGCTGGGTGACAAAAAATTTTGTCCCAGGCTAGGTGGTGTGCGATAACAGCCCAAAATTTTCTGCTGGTGTCCTAAAAAATCGGTAGGCTGGAGAATTTCCCTTGCCGGGCCAACCCCATGACCCCTCCCCGCTGGGAAATTTCTAAAGCGCTCCTGGGCCCTGGACTCCCATGCTGAGGAAAGGTCGAGGCCCTGGCTCAAACTTCCCCCTTTTCGCACCCTTTTTCCCACCCCCGCCTGGCTTTTTTCTGATGGCCCAGCTCGGCTTCCCGTCAACCGTTTCATTGTTAAATTTTTGGAAAACACGTTGGAATTCCCCCCCCTTCACATGGGGCCGCGATTGTGGGAAAACAGCGCAATGCCATTACGCATTTGGGAAGTGCCCCATGGCCTGAAAAGAAAGCGGTGGGAAACCTCGGGTGTGACCCACGAGAGTGGAGGAGGTAAAAAGAGCTCTTACACCACCCTTCCCAGTTTTGAGAAGAAAATCAAAATGGTTCAGGGGCGGACAAGGGGGCCCCTTGTCAGCAGGGCCTTTGTGCTGATCTTGTTCGGGAAACCCGTTCTTTTGGGAACACTCGGGAAAACTTTAAGGTCCCAACCAGGGACGGAGGTGGGAAAGGAAGGGTTACACAGATGCGGACAGGGGAGCCTTTTCTTTTCCGGAATTTCCAAAGAAGGCCCGACAGTTTCACCTTTTTTCCCGGTTTTATTAGGAGGGGTTCGGGGCCCCAGGGCTAGTGCAAACCCCAGCGCCTCAGCTTCAGGGTGAAAAATCTGAGGGAAAGGGTCAGGGGTGTGTTAAAGCTGTCCCCGGGGGGAAGGGGAAAAGGGGGAGGTGGGGGATGGGGTTTTATTCCGGGAAAACCCAAAGTTACCCCCCGCCGGCCTTTGGGAAAGGGTTGGAAAGGAAATTTGAGGGGGAAAGTAGGAAGATGAGGAAGATCAGTTTGCTAGTGCCCCTCAAACCAGGGTTGGGGAAAATTTCAAGGCCCCAACCCTCCCCACTTTGAGTCCCTTGGATGCCCCTTTTTCCTCCCAACATGATATCGCATTAAAGGCCCAATAAAACGGAAAAAGTTACTGGGTGGCCCCCCCTTTCGCCCCCGGGTTAAAAAAGCAAAACTCGCCCCTTTCCTTTGCCCCCCAAATAGAGAGAAAAAAATGCGGGGAATTGGGGGCCCGAGTGTTTGATCAACGGGAAAGGACCTCTTTTGGGTTGCTTCACTTTTCTTAAACCCATTCCTTTGGGGGGAAAAAGTCACCCAAGTGACGCATAGAGTCCCAAAGCAGCAGCAGGCATTGGGGCGGGAAGCCTTTTTGGGTGACCTCTGGAAATTTTTATTTCCCCTCCCAACCCCAATAATCCCGGGCACACAAAAAAACACACAGAGGGCCCGGGTTTTAAAGATCAGGGTTTGAAACGACTATCGGGCCCTCAAACCCGAGGGTTTTTGGTTTGTGTTACCGGATCCCCGAATTCGCCCTTCTGGGTACCCAAAAAAGGGTAAGGGCCCCAGAGTCGCTCGCCAAACCCCATAGGGGGTGTGGGCCCTCCCCAAAAGCACCCCCAGCTTTATATTGAGGGGGGAAACCTTCGCACAGTTGGAGGAGTCTTTTTAAAGACAAGCGCACCCGGGTTTTTCCACGGGATAATGTGGATGGGTTTGACTTTAATAAAAGTTTTTTTCGGCTTTGATCTTGATGATTTTTGGGGGCCCCAAATTGCCGAGGTCACCATTATTTGCCAGAAAATTTCTTTTTTCCTCTTCCAAAAGAAATGGTCCCCCTTGAAATTTTTTTTAAAATTGATCATTTTTTACTGCATTTTAATTCTCAGTTCCCAAAAAGTTCTTTTTGCGGGGGGGGTTTGCGGTGGGGGAAAATGAAAAAGACCCCCAAGGGGTTTCATGAAAAACACGTTTTCCCATTTACTCACTTTATCTTGGGAATTTTTTTTTCGCATTGTCACTTGGTTTTGGGGGTTTCCTTTGGTGCTTTTGAGTTTAAGTTAAAATTCGGGTTCCCCTTTAAACAAAAAATTGTGGTTTCTGATTTGGCATTTTCCCCCTCCCAAATTTTTAAAACAAGGGCCCTGAGGTTTTTTTTTAATTTTTTTTTGGGGGTCATGCGCTGTGAAACCCAACCCTTTACTACAGGTCCTTTTCAAAATATGTGGTTTTAACGACTTTTTGTTCTTTGAAAGTGTAAAGTGGGTTTTCCAAGGGTCTTTTTTTTGAATTTTTGCGGTCATGTTGCTGTGAAATGAAGCTTTTTCTACAGGCCTTTTCTAAAAAAAATTGTTTCAAAAGGGCATTTGTTTTCACAATTGTCAAGAGTGGCTCAGGGGTCTTGTTTTGTTTTTTGGGGGGGGAAATGTTGCGGTAAAAATGAAAGCTATGTTAAGGTCTTTTAAAAAATTTGGGGTTTTCCCCAAACGGGGAAAATTTTTTCCCTTCAAAATTTTGTAAAGAGTGGTTAAAGGGTTCCTTTTTTAAATTTTTGGGGGGGCATGTTGTTTAAAAATGCAGCTAAAATACGGGGCCCATTATAAAAAAAAGGTGGTTTTTAACAGACATTTGTTTTCACAATTTTTAAAGAGTGGCTCAAGGGTAATGTTTTGAATTTTTGGGGGGCCGTTGCTGTAAAAAGCAGCCTTTTCCCCCCAACAGGTCCTATTGAAAAAATTTTGGTTTCTTTTAAGCATTTTTCTTCACAATTGTCAATAGGGGCCAAAGGGTTATGTTTTGAATTTTTGGGGGGCCCATGTTGCTGTGAAATGCAGCTATATTTACGGGGTCATATTCTAAAAAATTTTGGTTTTTAAAACTACATTTGTTTTTCCAATTTTGTAAAGAGGGGCTAAGGGTGATGTTTTAAAAACTTAAGGGGCATGGTTGCTTTTTCAAAAACGGGGTTTTTTTGGTTTTTTTAGGACCTGTTAATGGATCACTTTATTCCCAAAAATGACTTGTTTTTGCAAGATCTTTAAAAATAGCTAGCAATTCCCCGTAGTGAAGGGCAACCCCATTTAAAAACAATTTAAAAAAAAAAGAAAAAAAAAGAAGTTTTGGTTTTTGGTTTTCCCCCCTATTTTTAAAAAAAAGGTTTTTTCCTTTGAATTTAAAAATACTAAAAAAAATTGCTTTTACAAAAAAAAAAAGGGTACAATTATTCCTTGAATTGTTTCAAAGGGAGGGGACAGGGGAAAACTTAAAAAATGTAGGTTATTCAGAGGAATGGTGTATGGAGCACATTGCCACCTCAAGAAGGGGGACAATTTCCTCCCAAACCGTTTAGGGAAAAAAAGTATAAAGAAGCCCCAAGGGAAAAAAAAGGGCCCCGGGTTTAAACAGGGCGTCAACCCCCGCAGTTCCAAATGAAACTCAATTGGGTCCGAACCATACGGGGGGGCAATCGCTCTCGGGTTGAGGCAGGGAAAATTTTTCTTGCGCTACCCCGGTCTTGACTGTGTTTTCTGAGGAAAGGTGGAGGGGCTTAGCTCACACTTCCGCTTCCGCACTCTGCTTGCAAAGCTGTTTTTTGATGTGCGTACATAAGGCAATTTTTTTCCGTGTTAATGGGATTTAAAGGACGCCAGCCTTGGCTCTCACCGCACTACTGTAACTCGGGGGCCCTTATAGCTGAACCCCGGGGTGTTAATAGAAACGGCGCCAGCCCTTGCTCTCACCCCCCAAAAAACCCGTAAGTGGGGCCCCCCGCCAGCTTTAACCTGCGCGGGTCCCCGTTTAAAGCCCCCCTCCTTTGGGCAGTTAAATTTCCCGATTGCAGGATTTTCAGCAGGCCCCGTTGACCTACTGGGGGGAACCATTTTGTTTCGGGGTTTTATTCACATTCTTTTTTTTCCCCGGTGGAAACAAAAAATCCCAATAGAATGGCCAAAATTTTCTAGCGAGCAGTTTAAAGGAAAAAAAAGTTTTTTTTAATATAGTTTATTTCCTTTTTTGAGAAAATTTCTGCTGATGGGGCCAAAAAGGGAAACCCTTTTTGGGGGTTTTTTGGGGGCATGCTGCAGTCCAGGAAATGGTAGGGCAATGGGCCAGTTTAAAATGAAATGGTGGGTTGAAAGCTCCTTTTTTTCCGCAATTTTTAATCTGTGGGTCAAACAGGGTTTTTTTGGTCATACTGCCCGGGCCGGGGAAAGGGTTTAGTCAATGTTTCCCGTTCAGCTAAAATGGTGGTTGAAAGGGCTCCTTTTTCTGGCACTCTTTTAATCTGGGGGTTTATGAAAGGTTTGGGGGTCATTTTTGTTTGGCCCCGGGGCAGGGATAGTCAATTTTCCCCGTTTTAAAAAATAAAATGGTGGTTGAAGGGGCTCCTTTTTTCCGGGGAAATTTTTAAATTGTGGGGTTTATGCCAAAGGGTTTTGGGGGTCATTTCTGTGGCCCAGGGCCCGGTTATAGTCCAAAAATCCAGTTCAACTAAAAAAGGTTGGGTTTCCAAAAACTCCTTTTTTTTGGCACTTTTTAAATCTGTGTGTCAGCAGGGTTTAAAGGGGCAAAGCTGGGTACGGACAGTATTTCAATGTCCGTTCAACTAAATTGGTTGGGTTTTAAAAACTCATTTTTCCGACACTTTTTAATTGTGGGTTTAGCAGGGGTTTTTGGGGGCATGCTTTCATTCCAGGGCGGGATAGAAATGTCCCGTTCAACTAATTTTGATGGTTCAAAAAATTTTGCCTTTGGCACTTTTTAATTTGTGGGTCTTTCCCGGTTTTTAAAGGGGCATGCTTTTGGGGAAAAGACAGGGTTTGTGAATGGTCTGTGAACCCTTTTTTTTTGTGATTTTTTAAAACCCAAATGTGTTGGGCCCAAGGAAAGTGGGAAAAATTTTTCCCTTTTACTGTTGTGGATGTTTTAAATTTCCCGCTTCTCCAGCCCGTTTGGGTGTAAAAATGAAGCTGTTGTTCTCTCCCCTAGACTTTAATGGTCATCCGGCGATTAAAATTTTTAACGACTTTTCGGGTACGGCATTTTGGTTTAAATTTACGATATGCTATAATCCGATGTTTATTGGGGATGCAAAATCGTCATCCAAAATGGGTTTGGGAAAATCCCAAAAAAAATAACCTTTGTTGTTCCCTTAAGCCACTTTGTAACCAGTTTGGGAGTATGTTCGGGTCCTTTTTCCATTTGGAAGACCCCCTTTCCCCCCCAAGCTTTAAAATTCCGGTGAATTTTCTGAAAATGTTTTTCAGTATTGCCACCCTTTTCTTCCTTTTCTCTTTATTTCCCTCTATTTTGTGAAGTGCACCTGTCCCCCAATTGCAGCAAAACAACCCCATAACATGATTTCTTCCACCCCTTTTGTTTCATAGGTCCAAAATTCTCTTCCTGATTTGGCTTTTTTTCTTTAGATTTCCTATGATGTTATTTCCAGAAGCCCGGGGGTGTTTTGGTGGGGAATTTTAATTAAAGCCCAAAGGGGTGTCTCTAAAATTTTCTCAGGGTGGGTTTCCAATTAAAACCTTTCCCAAACTTTGAAAAGACATGACATCATTTTTATGGGGGTGTCCCCCTTATTTTAAAGGGGGCCCCCCGACCCCTCCCCCCCCCCTCCCCCTTTCACTTTCCCTTTTTAAAAAGGAAAATATTGTTCTCATTCCTCTTATTCTCTCTCAAGGCACAGCTGTCATAAGTGATCACTCTTTTCTTTCTGTTGTGTATCTAGGTGACTTCAGCTCCCAATCCTTTTAAAAATTTTGTTGGGGCTGTAGTGAATGGGAGGGTTTGGGAATCAAACAGAGGGGTAAAATTGGTTTCTAGTCAGAAAATTTTTTAAAATAGTTGGGTTGGGTTCCTAAAATAATATAATAGTAAGTTCCTGGCACCCTGTTTAAAAAAAAGCTTATACTTACTTTCCTGCACCTCTCCGTTCCAGCACTAAGTCTCTCCGGTTTTCTCTTTACGCAGTTTTCCTACCCCCAAAAAGTGGAAAGAGACTTTTGGGGTTTTCTAAAACTGTTTTTGGGAGGTTTACTCCCCCCAACGGTGATGTTTTTTGAAATTGGCACATCACCGCAACCCGCCCAAACAAATACCTGCAGTGGAAATTTTTCCATGTTCGAAGAAGAAAAAGTTTGTTGGGGGCTTGGGAAAAAAAAAAAAAATAGTGAGCTCCTGGTACCGCATTGAAAAAAGTCTATACTACATTTTCTCTGCTCCCCTATTTCAGCTCTGGGTCTCTCTATTCTTCTCTCTACATATTCTTTTCCTGAAAATGGGGGCATCTCCCCTGCAGGTTTTGTTGGCTGCCCGGGGGGATGTGCCCCAAATTTAATTTACCTTTTACCGTCTGGGGAGTGAATATTTTATATATATATATATTTTTATATTTTATATATAAAATATAAAAAATTTTTTTATATATTTTTTATATATATTTTTTTATAGTGAAGGGGTCAGCGCAAAGGCAGTCACACACACAGGGATTTATTCCAAAAAAAAATTTGTTTTTTTTTTAAAGTCCCGGTTTCAATAAAAATCCCCCGCTTTGGGTTTAGCAAAAAAACGCAGTTTAAAGGGAAAAAGTCCTTTTTTCAGGTTTAAAAACCAAAAAAAAACCCTTGGGGAATAGGCCCCCCCAACTGCTAAAGAGGTCCTCAAGTCTGCAAGCCTCACAGCTCAGGAGTCCCCAAGCTCCTGGTTACAGGTCCGAAACACACCTCCTCACAGGCTGGAGTTTAGGGACCTTTCCTCCAGGCTCTTGGCCGCTCCATAAAAACCCTGACCCAGCTGCAGCGAAATAAACTGCTCGCAAAATAACTGTCACTGACAACATAGGTTTTTATATCCCCTAAGCCAGCCCCTCAGGGGACAATACCCCCATCTAGGACCCACCTTTGGGCCCCCTTCTACATACCCCCTGCTAAAAAACCGGGGGTTTGGGCCTTTTTGCACAAGGCAACCCCTTTAAAAGGGCATTGCATTGCCATGCGTTTTTGGCTGTGTTCAACTAAAATTTAAAATTTGTGTGCTAAAAAACCCCCCTTGTGATCCGGGCATTGTTTCCCTTTTTCCCCTGTAAAATTTTTAAGGGAGCATGGTTGACACCAGTTTAAAAATTTCTACGTAATAGGTAGTACCTCAAAGAATCAAGAGCCCACTTGATGGCTAGACACTCCTTCTATAATAGAGTAGTTTTTTTCAAATGGGGACAATTTTCAGCTCAAATACACGATTGGGTGTTCCTTCCCATTTATTTCTTGGGGGCATGACAGCCCCCACCCCACATTGAGCATTGTTTGACATTATTGCAGCGAAAAAAACGAGGCCACCCCCTCTGGTGGTTTTCACAGGGCTTGCTTCAGGTTATGAAAGTCCAGCTCAACCTCTGTGGTACATTTTACAATGGCAGATTTTTGGCCCTTCATGAGTTAAGTCAGGGGAACTGCATTATCGGAAAAGTTTGAAATTAACCTTCTATAGTCTCCAACTATATCCAAGAAGGCCCTAATCTGCTTTTTTGTGGGTGGTTGTGGGCAACTCTGGATTGGCTCCACCTTATTTATTTGTGGCTTTATCTCGCCTCTTCCCACTACATATCCCAAGTGTCTGGCCTCCTCCTATCCCAAAAGGCAATTTTTTGGCTTTTTTAGTAAACAGCCTCCCTTAAAACATCCAAAAGCTTGAACCCTTTGGCAGTGGGGTCGCCAGTCCAATGAAAATGAGATGTATCTAGGTAGGTGGCTGTATATTTTCAATAGGGACGTAAAAGACGGTCCATTTCCCCCTTTGGGAAAATGATGGCGCTCCCGAACCAAAAAGGGTTTTGCCCAATTGATTGATTCATTGGCGTGGGAGGGGAAACCGTCTTCTAGGTAGCTTCCCTAGACAACGGGATTTGCCAGTACCCTTTTGCTAGGTCTAGGGTTGTGGTATACTGGGCTGGCCCTAACCTCTCAATCAGTTTGTCTACCTGAGGCATAGGGTAGGCGTTGAACTTAGACATCTCATTGAGCTTACAGAAGTCATTACAAAACCTCCATGTCCCATTTGGTTTTGGTAAAAGCACTATCGGACTGGACCAGCCACTCTTTGTCTCCTCTATCACCCACAAGTGTACCATCCTCTTCACTTCGTTGGCCATTATTTCCCGGCGGGCTTCAGGAATCCTGTAAGGTTTTAAATTTACCCGAACATGTGGCACATTAAGTATCTCACGCTCAATGCCCTTTTACCAGCCCTGACACCTCTGAGAACGGGTCTTTATTATGCTGCAACAACTCCCTACATTGCTGCTTCTGGGAAGGGGACAGGGTCATAGCAATTTTGACCGCTGCAATATCCGGGTCTGGTTGGGTCACCAAACAGAGGTCTGGGGGAAGATCTCTATCCCTCCAGGGTTCTAGCAGATTTACATGGTACACCTGCAGGGACTTTCTCTCACCACGTTGGTGTATGCGGTAATTGACATCACTCACCTTCTCCACCACCTCATAGGGTCCCTGCTATTTTGCCAGGAATTTGCTCTCTACTGTGGGCACCAGCACAAGTACCCGACCCCCTGGTCTGAACTCTCTAAGTCTGGCGGACCGATTATACACCCGAGACTGTGTCTCTTGTGCCTGTAGGAAATGTTCTCTTATGATGGGCATTACATTAGATGACCTATCCTGCATCTGCTTCACAAGTTCAATTACACTCTTGTATGGGATGGCTTCACTCTCACAACTCTCCTTCACGACGTCAAGTAAACCACTGGGGAACTGCCCCTATAATGGCTCAAATGTGGATAACCCAGTGGACGCTGGGGGCACTTCCCTGATGGAAAACAACAAGTAGGGCAATAAACAGTCCTAGTCATGACCGTCCCTCTTTACCACCTTACTTAGCATTGACTTTAAGAGTTTGTTAAACCTTTCTTCCAATCCATCTGTTTGAGAGTAATAAACTGAGGTGCACAACTATTTAATCTTCAGGACTTTACATAGTTCCCTCATCACCTTGGACGTGAATGGTGTCCCTTGGTCCGTCAGGGTCTCCTTAGATAAACCCGCTCTATAGAGTATAAAAAATAGTTCCCTGAAAATGGATTTGGACAAGGTATTGCTTAAGGCCACCGCTTCTAGGTACCGGGTCTCATAATCAACGACCACTAAAATATATTGGTGCCCACTAGCTGACTTCACCAGAGGCCCCACCAAATCCATTGCAATTCGTTCTAACGGAAATTCTATAACAGGCAACGGGACCAAGGGACTACAAAAATGGGCCACCGGGGATGTTATCTGGCTCATTGGACAGGACTGGCAAAAATTCCTTATTTCCCTGAAACACCCTGGCCAGTAGAACCTCCGTAACACCTGTTCCTGGGTCTTGTCAGCCCCAAGGTGACCACCCAACACATGGGAATGGGTCAGATCTAGTACCATGCGCCTGTAGGTTATTCACCGAAAAATGGGGGTACCGTTCATCTGCCCCTGGCTCTTGGGGAACAACATCTAGAACGGTCACATTGTCTAGTGCACCTTTTAGGGTTAGATCCCTGAGATGGGCAATTCCAAAATTTTCCCGGGATACCCCCAGGTCAGGTACGTCGGTTTCAGGGGTTGACTCCTCATCCTGATCTTCTACCAAAACTGACTAAGGAAAATCATCAATGGATTTTGGCACCAATATTACCTGCTCCTTCTTGGCCTCCTGGGTAGCTATGTGGCACTGCTTTTGCCCATAGATCCCAGAACAAGGCAAAGTCCCGATCCACAATAATAGGATGCATTAAGTTTGTGACAACACCGACGCGGTGGAATATAGTAGTCCAGCCTGTGCCAATTTTCACCTGGGCCACGGGGTAATGCTTGGTGTCTCCATGGATGCATATCACCCGAACCATTTCCCAGGGACTAGTACATGAGGGAGTGTGGCCCTTAGCACGGTCACCAAACTCCAGAAGTCCAGTCACTGTAATGCTGTTTATTGACAACTGGCACTCCTGGGGTCCTTCCCCATGGCTTGGTATAGCGCTGCAGGCAGGGTGCGCAAGCCAGGAGCAGCGCCGACGTATAGAGCAGTCCATAGGCTCAGTGGAGTCTGGACACTGGACCGCAATCTGACTGGGGTTTTGACATCTCCAACAGATGATCTCGCGGCCAGGACCGCTTGACCTGAGTTCAGTCCCCACCTTGGCTTGAGGATGCCCCTCCATAGTGGACTTAGGCCCCTTCTTTGGACTGTCAGTACCACTCCTGGCACTGTACTGTGACCTCAGTCTCCCCGAGTCACTCAGAGAGTTCTCCACAGCTTAACGAGAACAACGAGCTTGTCTACACTGTGCCACCCAACACTGTACAGGCCTAGGAAGTGAATGCACAGATCGATCCAGTACGACCCGCTCAACAATATGGGTGGGGGTGCAGGTCTCAGGTTGAAGCCATCTGGGATCTTGGCGGCTTGTCCTTGCTGTATCCCCAGTGATGCACTCGTTGTGCCTGGACTGCCAACATTACTCCCAGTCACATCAGAATTTTGGCCTTTAACTTGCCATATTCTTTGGCATCCTGCAGGGTCAGGTCAAAATAGGCCTTCTGAGGTTCCCTGGTGAGGTAAGAGGCTAGGACCTCGGGCCACTGTTTTGGAGGAAGATTCTCAAAGTCAGCTACCCCCTCGAACACTGTCAAGAAGGCATCAATGTCATCAATTGAATAGTACAATAATCCACGGTTTTTCGAGTGAAATACAGAGGATTATTGTGCATGTTTCAAGTTTTTGAAAAACTTAGGTTTTGAAATCCAACCATCAGAAAATCTGAGCTGTATAGACTATAGCTCAAATTTTCTATTGAGGTCTATGTGGATTGTTTACATACACCATACACATCTCTATCTTGGTCATAATCTGAAAACCTACCTCAAAAACAGAGCAAAAAAACGACAACTGGGTGTAAAATTTTTGCCAGATTTTGATTCAGTAATAGTTCGCGGGGTATGAATACTTTTGTGACCCACTGTGTGTGTGTGTGTGTGTGTGTGTGTGTGTGTGTATATATACTGAACTGTTATTCATTTGGCCTCCTCACATTGCAGTAATGGGTGTAGGGGGCAAGTATTATAAATATAGAGGGTATATATAGTACTTGCTCCCCACACCAATTACTGCAAGGCACAGTACTTGAGGAGGCAAAACAGAGAAACAGAATACGGTAAGCTTTCCAACATTTAATGTTCAAAAATGAATAACAGTTCAGTATACATACACACACACACACACAATGGGTCGCCAAAGTATTCATACCCCTTGAACTGTTACTAAATTAAAATCCAACCAGTATTTTACTCTCGGTTTTAGGGGTTTTTTTGCGCATATTTTTGTGCTTTATTTGGGGACGGTTTTCAGATTTCGGCCTTCCCAATCAATTGAATAGTACAATAATCCATTGTTTTTCGAGTGAAGTACAGAGGATTATTGTGCATATTAAAGTTTTTGAAAAGCTGTGGCTGTGTAGACTATAGCTAAAATTTTCTATTGAGGTCTATGGGGATTGTATACAATCAGTTTTTCACAGTTTTCAGAATCCAAAAACCATACAGACATACACCATACACATTTCTATATTAGTCTACCTTAATCTTGCCATACCTCTCCTCACATAATCTCCAATCTTTACAAGACCTAATTTGTTCTTCTTTTGTCTGCCTCTTACACAACTGCCTCCAAGATGGCTATCATGCACTCCCCATACTCTGAAATTAACTATTCCAACACAACTACAGTAACCGTACTGCCACTATACTACTATGCAAACAGCTTCCTCCCTCACCCTCTGTCCCTTTCTCCCTTAATTTGTAGATTGCAAACCTTTATGAACAGGGCTCTTTTTCCCCCTGTAACAGTATGTCACTCATATACTTAGTTTTAGTTTAAGTGCTTATTTTTTTTTTGTATTTAAATCCCACTTTCATATATACAACACTCTGCAATTAATGGTGCTTTTAAAATATATATGAGGTATAGCAGTCTTTCTCTGATGCAAAATGAATATATCATATGTCTTGGTACTAATTTAAATCTATAATTTAGGCATATTATTAGCTCTCTTTTTATTCTCTCCATTGTAGGTCTAATGTTCAGCATCAAAGGGACTTTTTTTATTTTGTCCCTGCCGTGTGTTAGCCACAGTTTACACAACTGAATGCAGTTTAACAGTTCCTTCTCTATTCCTGCTCTCCCTCCTTGGGTTGATCGCCTGCGAGCATTGTTTTTAGATGCAGACATACACAACTTATTAGATCCCAACATCAAAGCTGATGTCCCACAGTCTTGCTGTCAAAGGCCCCATTGTGTTTCTGTGTGGAAAAAGCTGCTGGAAAAGAAAAATATTCTGTTCAAAGACTCATCCAGAGCAGACAGGAAGAGGAGTGGATGAGGTGGGGTGCATCTGTTCTGGGGGAGGGAGCATGAACCCCTCAACTGTCTGCTTTATTTGACAAAGGAAAGTGTCATTAAAACACACTTATGCAATTATTTATTGCAAGGCATTTATTTGCATTACAGACGGGGCAGTATTGAAACTTCAGTAGGAGAGCAAAATACTGGATTTTGTGAAAAAAGCATCTGTTTTGCTTTCCCTTTGTTTAATTATGTCTCTGAATATATGGATATAAACAGTTATGGAAAGCATTCCAAACATATAAAGACATATGGTACTAAAAATCATCCTGACTTGTAAAACACATCTGTATGTCATTGCACGTTCAGTATGCTGTAGGTGATTGTCCTAGAGGTTCTTGGGATGAAGTTCTGATTACGCATTAACTAAACTGAAAATAAATTTTGCAGGTGATTTTCATTTCAACAGATATCATCCCCAAACCCCCTCAGAGCTGCTGAGCATACATGATTACTGTCATATGGGGGAGTAAGCCCTACATTCAGTCCTTGTTTTCCCTGATAGCAGTCATTGGAGGAAAATTGGGCTGCTCCACACGCTTTAGATTTGCATCATATTTTGTAGACATTATCTAAAGTATATGACCAAGCCTAAAGTAGAGCTGTGACAATTCCTGATATGTCTCGTCTAGAAAATACTTGTGTTCGTCACGAAGTAACAATTCTAGAGCATCTTATTTTATAACTCTGTGTTCTGCTGTTCCTCTGTTATTCCTCCTAGAAATATATTACTAAATCTGTCAGATGGGTGTTACTATTCCAGTTTTCAAAGGTGTGTGTCCCTGCACACACGGACTATCAGCACCGATGAGACAATGTCAAACTGTGTGGGGACACACCCAGGCCCATCTTAACAGCATTATGGACTTCTGAGCAGAGTAGTGCACTGAGCCCCCCACCTACATAACCACTCACAGGCCACTGTAGAGCTGGTGAAGCCAGGGCTGATACTTACCTTTCCATCATGGTCCACCCTAGGTTCTTTCTACTGCAGGTGACTGTCGATCAGATATGGCAATAATGGCACCTACCAAGTCCGGGTTTTGTGACTATGTACTGTCTGTCACAGCAGCTTATCCATGGAAGCCAGGACCTGGAGATAAATGAACACAGCCAGTGCTCTAAAGAGACAGGGCTCGGGTCAGGGGAAAAGACTGTCCCTGCCGCTGCACAGACAATGAACTGAAGTGGAAAGATAAGTCTACAGTTTGCCACATGTGACAGTGAATGAAAAAATGAAGTCCATCCACAATCCACATCAGGGCTTTCCTTGGCCTCCGGTGGACCCCTATGCTCATGGGTCCACCAGGCAGCTGTCTAGTGTATCCAATCAATAAAACAGCCCTGGACACACCCCAATTGGTAACATCCAGCTGACAGATTCAATGATACATTACTAGAAGGAGTAACAGAGGAACAGCATAACACAGAGTGATAAGAGAAGATGCTCCGGAATTGTTATTTAACAGGGAACACATGGATTTACTAAAAAAAAGAAAAAAAAAGACATATAAGGAATGGCAACAGGTCCTCTTTAAAGGGGTTGTTCGTTTACTATAAAAGAGAAATACTAAGCTGCAGGTTCCTAATTTTGAAAATAACCTAGACTTACCTGCCTCCTCACCTCCATTCCAGTCTCTCCCTGGTCTTCTGTTTACTTTTTTCTTTTTCCACACAGGGACTTTTACTGTCACAGCAGTTCTGTGCCACTCCCTTTCATCACTGTTTAGAAATGATCAGTTCCAAGTAGTAATGTAAGGGTGTGGCACAGAACCAATCATCTTCTGTAACTGTGATATCACCATTCGGGAGAATAAGAAAGTAGGGAAAAGACCAGGCAGAACCATTGCCAGAAGGGTGGAGGTGAAGAAGGGGAGAATAGGGTTTTGTTTTTGGGGATTTTGTTTTAGTATTTCTTTCTAATAAGAGCTGGACAACCCCTTTTAAGCAAATTCTTTTCATATTTGTAATTGAGGCATGTTGAACTAGCTGAAGGGGAGGAGGGGGTGGCATAATAATCTGGTTATTTGTTAAAAATAATGAATTCCAACAGATTGGGTGCCATTTTAATTTATACTTTTGAATCTGCTGGGAAATCAGTATTTCCCCTGTAGACAATGGACGCTCATGCAGGCTGTAACTATTGGGTTCATAACAATCAGCTTGTTTACTGGGTTGCCACAATCTAAGACAGTGTCCTTCAAACCAGACTATTCATTTAAAGGAAATACAAGAAAAAAAAGTATTGCTGTGTGTCCGCTCCATCCACTATCCCTTTAAATGAATATGAGAAAACAATAGAAATCCGGGAATCCTTAAAATCCTTCTCTTTATTGAAAAACCTTGTTAAGAAGCACAAAGCAAGGTGGTAGTTCATGATTCAGAGACAGATGGAAGGTCTCGCGTTCTAGCTTACGCGTTTCAAGTTCAAGGAGGACTCTTGATCACAGCTAACCTGCACCTGTGTTGTGCTGGTTAAAAACAAGTCACGGGATCCATTCACGAATGACAAGGCTGCTCTCAGGTGAGGAGGCGGGGATAAAACCAAATGTATCAAAAGGTAGAAAATCAGGATACAATATTCTATAAACATGCATAATAAAAAAAGAATATCATAATGATATGTGACACCTAAGAAAATATATATGGATGCTACTATTAAGAAAAATACATAATATATTCCTAGACCTCTAGGTATACGTGTGTCCATTACCAGGATCCAGTATGCTTCCCTATGTCTGGCTGCATACCTCCAATCTCCTCCTCTCACAGGTGACTTAACCCTTTCCATGCCATAAAAATGGAAAGTATGTAAGCTTCCCCCATGTATTTCCAAAAAATGCTTGGTGGCACCTGAAGTATTGGTGTGCTTTTTAGCATTTATGTCACTCACATGCTCCGAAATCCGGGTTTTCAACTTTCTTATTGTGCAACCTATATAATATAGGTTACATGCAGTGCAGTAAATGGCATAAATGACGTGCGTGGAATCACAATTGATAAATTGGCATACACTCTCTTGGTCTGTATGTTTGTGAATGTTTTTCTTTTATCAGTCAATTCGCACATATTACGCCTTGAACCACCACATTTAAAGAACCCACTTTGTAATACCAAATAGTTTATCGTTGTCTTTGGGTTTAGAGAAATTACTTGGGGGACAAAATGTCCCCTAAGGTTCTATTTCTTTTTGCCATACATTGCACATTGCCCCCTGTTATGGCCAAAAATTTCTCATCCTGCCAAAGAATCATTAAGTTTTTATACAGAATATTTTACATTTTATTGAAAATCTCTACTAAACACGGTGGAAATAAACACTTTTTCGCTATCTGCATCTATATTTTTAGGGTTTTTCTGCACTTCTTGTTGTTCTAATAGTATAGCCTGGGTTTTACCTTCAATTTTTCTCTCTGCCTTTCTTAGTAACCAGGCTACCAGCCTCTTATTTATGTTAACCCTTTCTTTGTCTTATTTTTTTCTGTGTGGTACAAGCACACTTAACTCTTATGTATTCTCTAACTGGAATTGATTGTGTGGTGTGTCGAGGATGGCAGCTATTAGCTCCCAGGATTGTATTGCCTGAACATGGTTTTCTGTATAGGGTAGTCTGAACTGTACCATTAGCCTCAGCCAACATTATATCCAAAAATGGTACACAGTGAGAATTGTATGAGGAGGTAAAAAATAAATTTAAACTGTTGGAGTTGAAGTAAGTTTGATATGGACGCCACGTCAACCTTCCCAAACCATAAGGAGGTCATTTATTTAGCGCTCATACCAAACGATCTCTTCCTGGACCGGGTTGTCAAGTGTGAAAATCCTCTGTCTCTTCCACCACCCCATGTATAGATTAGCAAGAGAGGGGGAGAAAGTAGAACCCATTGGGTCCCCTCTATTTGCAAATAGAACGTACCAATACAAGAAAAATTTGTAGATAGTAAAAATGCAATACCCATAATAATAAACCTGTTGGTATCCTCACTATATAGAGTACTGTTGTGTAAATGGTATGATACCGCTTCTAAAGCCAGGTGATGGGGGATGCTGGAGAATAAACTCTCCAAATCGCAAGTAATCCACGTGTAATGTGGTGACCAAGAAAAACTTGAAAATATTTTTAAGACAGTGCTACTGTCTTTAGATACCCGGGGGCAGTCTGAACAAGTGGCTGCAACATTTTATCCACCCACTTACTCAGTCTGGCACCCAGTGAGCCTGTACTGGAAATAAGAGAGTGCATGACATAAACCAATTTATCAATTGTGATTCCACACACGTCATTTACGCCATTTACTGAACTGCATGTAATCTATATTATATAGGGTGCACAATAAGAAAGTTGAAAACCAGAATTGCGGAGCATATGAGTGACAGAAATGGTAAAAAACAAACTAATACTTCAGCTGGAAATACATGGGGGAAGCTTACATACTTTCCTTTTTTAGCATGGGAATGGTTAAGTCACCTATGAGAGGAGAAGATTGGATTTATGCAGTTAGACATAGGGAAGCACACTGGATCCTGGAGATGGACACACGTATTCCTAGAGGTCTTAATTTCCGCAATGATCTTTTGTATTTTTCTTAATAGTAGCATCCATATATATTTTCTTAGGTGTCACATATCATTATGATGTTCTTTTTTCATTATGCATGGTTATAGAATATTATATACTCATTACATTTCTACCTTTTGATATATTTGGTCTTATCCCCGCCTCCTCACCTGAGAGCAGCCTTGTCACTTTTGAATGGATCCCGTGACTTGTTTTTAACCCTTCCATATGTCTCTGAATCATGAGCTACCACCTTGCTTTGTGCTTCTTACAAGGTTTTTCAATAAAGAAAAAGGATTTGAAGGATTCCCGGATTTCTATTGTTTTCTCATACTCATTTAAAGGGGTTGCCTCATTACAAACCACTGGCTCATAGAGGGGGACTCCAGGTGTGAGACCTACACTCATGTATGATGTGTGTGATGTAACAGAGCAAATGAACAGAGATTATTCTGATAGTACAACCTCTTTAAAAGACCGTAGGCAGAACAATTGTGTTGTGCTGTTTACAGTACTAAGGCAGCTGGCTCTTATTTGTTCTTAAGACAAATCCGAGCTTCTTTTGGCCAGGAGACCATGGGGTGTTCTCAGTTTTACTTCTAGCCTTTTACAGTACAAAATCCCACATTTCCTAAGTAGTTCTTGAAGACAATTCATTAAAGCTTTATTTACAAACATCATTTAGCTAATGACTTCACACCCCCAATTCTCCCCTCGGTTCTGACACTCTCTTTCCTCTCACTTGTTTTTGTCGACCCTTACCCCTATCCCCTCCCCTCTCCACCTCCTCCTCCTCCTCCTCTTCTGCTCTCCCCTTTCATCCCCCACTCCCAGCCCCTAACTCCTCCTTACTCCGTGTAGACTGTGTGTGCGCCTGGCAGAATGAGCTGCAGCTTTTCTAACAGGATAGCGTGAGCTTCTAGGGGTCTCAGCTGCGCCTGGGCTCTGGATTTGGGGGGTTGCAGCTCCCTGTATTCATCTGCTCTTGTGGATTCGTAGTATTTGCGGCAATCACATGGATTTTACCCGCACTGGATTGTAATGTGCATCTGATGTCCAGGATCTGGGGTCTCCTGCTGAGAGATGGGGAAACTTTATTCCAAACATGGTGAGTGATGAGCTCTCGCTGCAATGTGTGCATAGTACATGGAGCCTCTGCAATCATCTAACCATCTCTTTTTGTTCCTTTTCTGTACTTCATGTTTCTCCTGACTGGCAGCTGCAGTTTGCAAACCCAGAGAGAGCCCTGAAGGTAGGAAATGAAGTCCCCGACAGACCTGCTAGCTTCACTGCCTGCTCGTCCCAGTCTGTCTTGCTTGTTTTCTTATCCCCTTTTTGTTCATAGATTTTCAGTTGTTTTGTATACATCGTGCGACTGATCTAACAAATCATGTACATATTGTGGGATCATGTATCAGATCGCCATATGAATCGCATCATAGTGCAAAGCTGGGCTTTTATTGGTGGTCTGCACATGGTTTGTCGCACACAGCTTCCACATGACATTCCAGACTAAGTTTCTGGTAGTGGTACTTTGTCATTTTTGTGTATGGCTGATTCTGCATAGAGAACTAATGGATGTCTACTCACATCCAATTCTTGCAGCAGAAAACCTTTTGGTACGTGTCCCTGAATAGTTAGGCAGTAAAAGTGGCCCATTTAAGCACACTTATGCCATCAGCTATACATGTGCCGCAAGGTTTCATGTAACCTAGAGGGGAAGTTCCTGTGTTCTTCAGTGGTGATGATCCAGGATAGAAGTATGCAGCACCAGTTTGGGAACAGAATAAACTGTTTGACTTTAACCACATACTGTAGATCTAAAGTGTTGTATACTCTTTGTTCATCGATTCATGGTAACTCATGTATGGATAACTTGATTTATTACTTTGGAAGTTAGTGTCGTATACTATTTGTTCATCAGGGGATTCATGAGATAACTGCAATGTATGGGGAGCTAAGCTATTAGTATTTGTTATACTTTGCTGAAGTTAGTGTTGTATACTATTTGTTCATCAGGGAATTCATGAGATAACTGCAATGTATGGAGAGCTAAGCTATTAGTATTTGTTATACTTTGCTGAAGTTAGTGTTGTATACTATTTATTCATCAGGGAATTCATGAGATAATTGCAATGTATGGAGAGCTAAGCTATTAGTATTTGTTATACTTTGCTGAAGTTAGTGTTGTATACTATTTATTCATCAGGGAATTCATGAGATAACTACAACGTATGGAGAGCTATGCTATTAGTATTTGTTATACTTTGCTGAAGTTAGTGTCGTATACTATTTGTTCATCAGGGAATTCATGAGATAACTGCAATGTATGGAGAGCTATGCTATTAGTATTTGTTATACTTTGCTGAAGTTAGTGTTGTATACTATTTGTTCATCAGGGAATTCATGAGATAACTGCAATGTATGGGGAGCTAAGCTATTAGTATTTGTTATACTTTGCTGAAGTTAGTGTCGTATAATATTTGTTCATCAGGTAATTCATGAGATAACTGCAATGTATGGAGAGCTATGCTATTAGTATTTGTTATACTTTGCTGAAGTTATTGTCGTATACTATTTGTTCATCAGGGAATTCATGAGATAACTGCAATGTATGGGGAAGTTAGTGTCGTATACTATTTATTCATCAGGGAATTCATGAGATAACTACAATGTATGGGGAGCTAAGCTATTAGTATTTGTTATACTTTGCTGAAGTTGGTGTTGTATACTATTTGTTCATCAGGTAATTCATGAGATAACTGCAATGTATGGGGAGCTAAGCTATTAGTATTTGTTATACTTTGCTGAAGTTAGTGTCGTATACTATTTGTTCATCAGGGAATTCATGAGATAACTGCAATGTATGGGGAGCTAAGCTATTAGTATTTGTTATACTTTGCTGAAGTCAGTTGAGGTATTTTCAGTACTTGTTATCTATCAGAAGTTAGTTACATTTTTATAAGTCACCTATCTTCTATGTACTATTTCTTATAGGGGACTATGCATATTTATAGGTCACTATTTGAGGAGTCTTTTAAAATATATGTTTGCTGATTCACAGTTGACTTGACATAATCGTAGAACTGCCATTTGGATTCAGGAGTTATTGGACCTAAGTTGTAGCGAAGCTCTTATGGACATTTCCAATCATGATCATGTTATAAACGTAGGTCATGAATCTGTGTATGTCATAGATTTACTAGGCTCCCAGTTCTTGGTTGCACTGGATTACAAATTTGAGTTAAGGTTTACTTTCTAAATTCCATATGACTGTAATTTGTGGATTCAAAATCCTGAATAATGAACTGAGATCACATACTATGCTTGGAACATTCATTATGTATCACATTAATGTCAGATTTTATATACCCTAAGTATCCTTTCTGCTTATAGTAGGTAGTAAATATCTTATCACTGGTTTTCAAGGGTTTCCATTCTGGAGTTTTCAAAGCTGGCATGTACACTTCTATTGATGATGTATTTCGATGATATGTGTAGATGACATGGTCATTCTTATATGTGCATGGAAGTTTAATTCAATGTTAAATATGTTTCCTTATTTAGTGTATTATCAAAGCTGTGATGGCTTGATTTGGTCTTATTGATGTATGACCAGATTTCTAGGGACTGGCTATGTAGGATTTGAAGTTTCTGATGATGGCCTTGTGACTGCCTATTTGTGTGTTTGATCTGTGACTGGTCCTTGTCTAATCCCTTCATGTGTCAGGGACCCCATAAACCAGTCTTTACCAATACTTAAAGTCGATCTTTGATATGCTAGCTTCCTGTGATCTAGTCTAATTCCTTGGAATGTCTTAGATCATTGATATGGTCAAGGTTTTTTGTAAATTCAAAGAAGTTTCTAACTTAATTTTTGATAGCTTTGTTTACAAAAAGTATTGATTGAGGTCATGTTTGATGCCAGAGCAATCCAGTGTGGTCTAGGTTTTCATTGACAGCCACCATTCTGTAATGTCATGGTCTTTAGGGATCTGTGTTTTTTTTTATCATTCTACGGTGTATATTAAGTGCATGTCAGTAATTGCAGTATAACACTAATTGCATGCAGATCTCAATTTAGGCATTATAGTCAAAGTTGGATATTACAAAATTGGATCTCATCCTGTTTTATTACTCACAGTTTTTATGCCTCTTTTGTAGGTGACAGCTTTGCAGTAAATGCTTGTTTGGCCCGGAAAGGCATAGAAGACTGGATTGCCAAGCAGAAGTCCTCAAATATTCCTAGCCACAAAACTGGGTTCAAGAGGGTAAGTCATTGACATATAACGTTGAGAAATGACTTACTCCATGGTTATTGGTTCATTTCCATAAATCAGTAATTCGTTTGAAATTGGATGTGAGCAACTCTTTAATTCAATTTCTAAGGAATTTAACAAAAAGTCATGGTGGTTACATGGGGTTAGACTTTCAAAATCAGTAACTATTCAAAAACCAAATACAACTACTAAATACCAATAAATCATCTCATCTGGAGAATAAGTTAGCATCATAGCACAGAATACCCAACTAGTAGATATACTTTGTAACATTTATTGTAAGTCTGGTTTTGTAAATGATACAGTAGGTTGTGGTAAATTCAGTTCATAAGAGTAATCTGAAATACAGTGATCCTTCAGCAAAGCATGTTCTCTCTACTGTTTCTATGTAACTTCTACTCAGTGATGTCATTGTGTCACTCTAGTTTTATCTCTATTTTTTTCAGAAGGTCCTATGTGTTTTTTTAGACTTGAAAAAATTAAAAACAAATAAACAAATTAACACTTTCCACATTGTATTCTACATAGTGCTACCAGGCTTACACTTATTTTAGCGACAATTAATAGCAAATCATTCTTCTCTGTATGAGAAGTAATGTTTGTGCACTACTCTGACTGTGTTCACACTGCTATTTTCTTTCTGGTTTCGATTTTTTATGACAGCAAGAAGAGTGTAGTTTGAATCGTGCTATTCTTGCTGTCAAAAGAAACAGAACGCCAACAGCCCTAAATATACTTTTACAGGCTCTTTAAGGATTTATTTGGATTCCACTGAAAAAGGATCCGTCAAACTGGTCAGCAGAACAGAGCTTTATTCCTTTAAATTACATGAGTGATGTCCCTTTGCCTGGGAAGTGATAATATTTCTCATACGTGTTAGCAATGTTTGGAGACTTCTGGCCGCACAAGATGTGGGTTTTGGCATTAGTTCTAAATTTCTGGCATTGTTCCATAAGGTATTAACCCTTATGCTATTAGGCTGGTGTTCAGCAGTTCTGAGAGCGATGTGGCACATAAGTGTGGAAGTAAAGGACTAAAAACAGATGTGTATCAGAAAGATTAAATCCTGTTTTACTACTTTGTATCTGTTGTGAGCACAACTATGTGTCACTCTCCTGCAGGAACCTTCATTTCAACACATAGGCTCCTTCCATTCATCTGTTTGATTAATGACAGCTTTCTAAGCACTTCAGAACCAAGATAAAGCAAATACGTTTATCTGAGGGCTGGAAAATAGATCAGCCCAACAACAAAAGATTTCACAGAAAGATCATAGAGGTAGAGAGCTTTTGAAATACTTGTTTGCTTTGCCTTCTTAATGAAAAAGAAGAAGGTGTCAGTAGTTGTATGCAGAGATGAGCCTGATTGTTTCACATGGCTTGAGATGAGCACGGAATGCAGCCATTTTGGAAGGTCACAGACATCCACACGCATGTTTTCTTTCTTTACTTTTTAATGTCTGGCAAAGAAATCCATACACTGTTCCCAGAAAACTACCAGGTGCTTATGAAATCAGCCAGCTGCTCATATCCAAACCTGAATAATTAAGCAGTAACCGCACATTTGAAATAAAATGATGTGTTTCAGGTCTTAGCAATTAATTTAAGGTTTCATTTTATCTTTGTTAAACCTGAATTTGGGTATTAGGGATAAATAACAGATATCAAGTATGCTACTTCCACCCAATAATAAACTTACCAGGATAACAGGGATTCTGCCAATGAGGATGCAGACAAAAAAAGGTAAATTTGGCTAATGTCTTTAGGTTGTGGTATCATGGTTGCCTCACCATGGATCTATATGGCCCATACTTTACACCAATGATCTGCTTTGAATTGCTTCAACTTTGCTCTTGTAAACACAGGACATGCATATCATCCAGGTCTAATAAAGTAGGTTATTTATCATTTAACTCATACATAGTGGACTTTAGTTACAAATGAGTTGCCTCAAATTCCAAATGGAATTGTCTCCAGTTGGACCCTTAGGTCTTCTATTGTGGGCCCACCAACAGCTTCTTCATGGCCAGTCCAAACTGAATTGGAATCCACATGAAGTTTGAGTTCTCTATGGCTTCCCATGGCTATTATTAGTTTCCTGCCACTTTTAAAGGGTAAAAGGCAGTTGTTACCACTAAAAAGTCACTGGAGCATATTTCTCAATGCAATAGTGCCGCTTTCTGAAACACTTGTATTAAAGAAAAAAACTGGAATTTAAGCTGTACACTATATCTATCAAGCCTTGCACTATTCCTCTAAATCTTGCAAAGTGAATTAGAAAGGGTCCTACTACTAAGCCTCATGCAGTGCAAATTATTTAGGGTACACAAACTGTTTAAAGCATGGATGAGAAATATACAATGCACACAGCCCCCCTGATATAGTAGATCCTATCAAAACATACCTTTTTGTTTATCACTACATTAATATAAATTGCAAAATGCAATAATAGTATAGTCTTCCATACCACAAATTAAATGGATCATACATGATAAAGCAACATCAGTTTGGAGAATATAAAAAGTGATCATAGGGTCCTCTTATTGATAAGTCAATTAAAGTGTGGAATCAAAATTTACCATTGAAAAAACAGTAACTGTAATGTTCCAGTCTTTTTTTCTCATCAATATAAAGTGGCATGTCAAAAAAAACAAATCGCTTGAAGTCTAATCTATCAAATGGATGTCCAACTTTAAAAGATAGCTTCACACACATAGGGCCTGTACTCTCACTGAGACTTTCCCAAAAAAATGTCCCTTAGCAGTGGAATCACCTCTCCCTCCTGAAAAGGATGACCCTGCTAATTTATTTCATATTGGCCTGTAACAACCGTAAGTATCACAAAACAATATTCCCAAAGGCGTTTCATTTGTGAGAAACCTCCTACAAAAATGTAGCAATGGACAGCATATAATATGCTGCACCCAGATTTAAATTTTGCCTAATGGTCGCAACAATTTGCATGTCAACAGTGGCAAAACCATGTAGCCATTAATATTGATAACATTGTTGTGCATTTGTGCAGCAAATTACAGGTGCAGCACGCCACATGTGGTTCTTGGGTGCACTCGGGCTATGCTGCAGTGATGAGGGATACAATGCAGACAGCATTAAAGTGATATACTCATGTACCGTTCAGCAGTGCACAAATTCTAGTAAGTATGCCCTACTGTGCACATTTAGTAGCAATTAGGTTCTATTCAATTCCAGAGAAATGGATGAGGTGGAGTGTCCACGCCATTTTTAATTTGTATGATGAAAATTGTATTCTAGATCTTGAAAGCTTTCTCGCCATACAGTTACTTTGTTAATCTGAGGCTTTCATCCATGACCCCACTGTGTTCATTAGTGAAGCCTAATCTCTAGGCCGCAGTCCTACAGTATGTGGTTCTTTTAGCCATGTGAGATCACCTTTAAAGGCGCAGCCTTTACATCTTCATCTTACTATAGAGAGGTTTGGTCAATGTAAAAGAATGAATTCCTGGCAATTATCTCATCACTAGCTACCAGTATATCATCTATTCAACAAGTCCTTTGTTCTTGTAACACTTTTGTCTCAGAAAGCTGCAGAGCACTTAGACTTTGGAATTTCTGACTGCAGAGGGATTATAATGCTTACATTATATTTGCTGCAACTGTTTTTTATGTTTAATAGAAGGAGCGTGTGGACAACTCCTGCAGCCATTCGTCTCCCTTTGATGTTCTTGTTCACAAAATGTTTATAGTTTCTAATAAGGGAGTTATTTTTCTTATTGGTCTAACAAAGAAAATGATTAATGGTAAAATTCTCCTACCACACACTTTAATCATTGTAAGAAAAGAATATTGTTAATTCTAGTGAAGAGCAAAAATTGTGATGTCAGCATCCTATGTTTACTTTGTTCATATTTTAGTTCAGCATTATATATACAAATCAAACCTTACACTGTCCAAGCCACCACTATAGAAGTAACTACTGTTTTAGTTAAAGGGGTTGTCTCACTACAAGGATTGCTTTTTATGTTAAAGATCTTGCAAAAACAAGTCACTTTGCAATATATGTCCGTTAACAGTATCCTACCTATTCCTAGATATCCCCTCTTGCATGGGCTGCATCAACGTCTCAGGTCACTATAGCTACAGACCTGTCCACTCTCACAAGATAGGCTGCCAGCACTGGTTGCTATAGCTACAGACCTGGCTTCTACTGCAGCCTAGAGGAAGCCAGTAAACACACCCCTGAATTCATAGTGAAACCAAGAAAACAGGACTGAATCAATGGAGTGAGACAAACCCTTTAAGGTTTAGACATTGCTCATCACATTTGTATGGACATTTTTAAGATAAATGGATTTAAATTCTGGTAAGGAAAGGAGCCTATTAATTGTGTTATAGTGTTTAAAGGGGTTGTCTCATCTGAAAATATGGAGTCATAGAAGGATATCCCCCTCTATGTGCAAGGATAGACAACCACTTACTTAAATGGCCAACATGTAACGTAAGGCTGGTCACAGCTTTTGGTTGATTTAGCAGCTGATCGATGGGAGAAATAGCCAGACTGTTAACTTCTTTTTTAAAAGGGGTGGCCTTTCTGAGAAAAACCCTTTTTTGAGGGTGTTTATTGGTAGCTCACATATGTCAGTATCTACCGGATCTGAAAGCTTGACTTGGTCTATAATCGGCAGTATATAATAAGGTACTGTATGGCACTTAGCATTCACTGCTGATACATTGGTATAGGGCTTTGGTAATTTAGTGACTTTCTTTTGGGGGCACGGGCAGCAGTTCTCAGGTGACAGCCATATTATTCTCTGTGATTTCAATGAGAGATGAATGCAGATTGCTAGACTCTAACCATAAGGTAGTGTTACCTGTCTTAGGCTATGTTCACACTCCATTTTTTATGCATATTTTGGTGCATAATATTTTGAACCAAACATTTTGAACCTTTAATATTTATCCCATTGTTTAAATTAGAAAAACACAGCATTGTGTACATGGCACATATTTTGATGCATCATTTTTCGAAATACAAGTGCATGCCACTTCTTGGCAAGCAAAACTTCTTTATGTATTTACTATTTCCATTGAAATCAATGGGTTTTACAAAATACACACCAAGTACATATGTATTTTGTGTCATACAATTTATAGTGTAGATTCACATGGTAAAAAAATTGTTGAAAAATATGCACATATTTCAAGAGAAAAATATATACATTTTCCATGCATTTCTTGACGTATATCTATTATTTGATGTGTTTTTTATGTATTTATTTATGCAGATTTTGCCAAATCTATTCAAAAAAGTGCACCAACTATACGTCAAGAAAAAAAATGAACATGTAACTGGTGAATTTTTTGCAATCCCAAATGACTACTGCAAAAATAAGCAGTAAAAAGGTGTTTATGCAGCAATAATCGACATGCACTTGTCTTTTATGTGTTACGTAATACATCAAACGATGTGTAAAAAAAAACACACCATGTTCCCAAGTGATTTATTTTATTGTATACTGCAATGGGACATTTCAGATGCGTTTTTGTACATATACTTTGGTGCGTAAAAAAAAAAAAATTCAAAAGTACATAAAAAATGCATGCAAGAAAAAAAAACGGCAAGCGAAATGTGCCCTTAAAATTTAAGTGCATATTTTTTGGCATCCTTTTCATGCCATGTGAATAGAGAGAGTTAACTTTTCGTATTATAAACACCAATAATGTTTCATAGTTGCCAAGACAATAACAGGGTGTTAGTTTAGCAGGCAGATTAATTAGAATTCATGTAAGTATTAACAAAATTTCAACAATTTGTGCAACTAACATATCCAACTGTTGTCATTGTATATAGGGTATATGTCTACATTGTTTCTTAAACTTTCCAAAATTTCCAACTTCAAGTGAAATTTTCAGTCTAAAGAAGTATGAAGTAGAACTTTATTATTATTATTATTATTATTATTATTATTATTATTTATTTTAGAACGCCATTCATTCCAGTGTGCTGTACATTTGAGGGGGGTTACATACATAACATTTGTCAAACAGGTACAATGGTGACAATAAATGACTAGCAACTAGGACAGAGGGAGAGAGGACCCTGCCCGAATAGGCTTACAATCTACAACAAAGGAGGAAAGAGACAGAATATGAAGGGCAGACATGTTTGTACGGTGGTGTAGTGGCAGCAGGGTTATTGTAGGTTATAGGCTATCCTGAAAATGTGTGTTTTCAGATTGCTTTTGAGGCTAGTGAAAGTGGAGGAGAGTCTGATGTGTTGGGGCATTGAGCTCCAGAGTATGGGGGAAGCACAGGAGAATTCTTGGACATTTCAATCTAATGCACAAATTAAAGGGGTTGTATCATTACATTAAATGGTCTTCAGATTAAGGTGACAGTGAAAACTAACAGCTTTGCAACTGGATGTAATTTGCAAAGCTGTCTTTTTTTTTACTGTCTCCCTTATCTCCGTTTTGTGCAAATACTGTTCCCCAGTGCCGGTCGGATTCCACCTCCTTTCATTTCATTGGCTGACGGCTCTACTAATTTACATTCTGTCCAGCACCCAGTCGTATTCACGTGAGCGTGCATTCCTGCCTCTCTCACTCAGAATAAGGGTCCGGCAACATTTCATCTCACAGCCAGCAGCTCCACAGTAACACTGATGCTGCTTCTGCAATCAGAAAACAGCAGAGTTGTGCTCGGTGGCTAATGCTCCTGTGTGTAAACATAGAAAGGAGACAGATCTGTTCTGCTCTGGATGAGTTCATAGAAGACTGGATTCAACTTTAACAAACCTCCAGCTATTAGTGGAGAAGAGATCCGTGCTCTGAGTTCATAGAAGACTGTATAAACTGAATGCAGGCCTGTGGTATATAAACAAACAGCTCTTACAAAATAAGACTGCATCGGGAGAGGAAGGACACAGTGCCATGACGCCCCAGACAGCGCGGGGGGGGGGGAGCAGGGATGTGCTATCCCCTCCCATTGATCTCAAACAAACACACTGACTCGGGATCGAGCATGAACAGTGAAGGGGGAGGGGCTGATGTCATCCCCTTCAGTTAAGAAACACCCAGCTGGGAGGGGAAGAAACGTCCCTGGATTTGAAGAGCTGAGAAACTGAAAGTACATTGAAACACACAAACTGATGAAGCAATAAATCCCCTTTAAATATACTTTTATGAATGTAAACATTTTTTTAAAACTATCCCCTAGTAGAATCTTAAATGTTAAAGATCAAATAGCGGGAGAATTAAAGGAAGGAGTATTTCCGTTACAGACATATGAAAAAATACCATAATTGTCTGACAGATGGAGTTCTGACACTGGGGCGCATCACTTATGCAGATAACAGGTATCCCCTAAACCACTTGCTGCTGTCACTTGGTGATTTGAAGAGGTAACCATGCATGTTAGGCTATGTCTACACAGCACAGAAATACCATTGGATTTTTGGGGGTTTCAGTATTTTGAAACCACCAAGAATGTAGAAGCAGCGCTGCAGTATAAAGCATGGGAATAGACAAGAGAAGAGCCAGAGAGGATCTTTCAACATTGATTTAATGTGCATTAGCAGCATTACTTAATGTGAAAGACAAAATATCCTTACAGTTAAAGATAAATTGTCAGGTGGTTTATGTAGCCATATGTGATAGCAGGATGTAATAGGGGGAGAAAAGCTGAGCTCTTTGATGTAGGGTTATATGATTAGGAGCAGGATAAAAAGCAGAGCAATTCCTGAATGAACAGTAGACAGTGAAAGCCCTGCTCACATGCAGTAATTGACAATTGTCCCTGTATCAGTGTGGGTACAGAGCAAACTGTCAGTCACTGTATATGGGCGGGATAAGCAGGACTTTCAGTTTTTAATATTAGCATTAGATTACCTAAACCTAGATGTCACAGAGCTAAGCTTCTGTCCCTCTGTCATATTCTCCTCTTAGATAGGGTAGCATAAATCACCTGACAGGTTCACTTTAAAAAGTTAAAAGGGTTTTCTCACCATAATAATTAATGATGTAAGCAAAGGTAAATTGCTTACATTGCTATTCTAAATTTTGCTTTGTTTAGGAGATAGAGGAAATGTTATCCCCTGTTTGTTTACATAAACTTATTTAGGTACTGACCATCTTACTCTGCTCTCATTGCTTCTGTAGCTATGTCGGACCATGGTGATGTTACTCTTTGCTGTGTGTTACCTGTAAAACAGAAGCTTGTTACTGACAAGCTTTAACCCTTTAGAGCTCTGTAGCCTTGTGCACTATAGTTTACAAACCTCCTGCACGTTGTATAGTTAACAAACCTCCTCATGTCACTGTAACAAGATCAGCTATAAATAGCAGAGCTGCTATGTCACTCACTGCTGTAGAACTACCCACAGCCTGACCAGGAAGTGTCAGTCTGAAGCAGCCTGTGGAGAGCAGACTCTGTGAAACAGCATGATGAGAACACCCCTTTAAATAATGCGCCTATTAGTATGAGTAGAATGTAATGTGACACAAAGCTTACCATAATCATAACATTTATGAGCCTGAACTACTGTTCTCTGTAGATATAATAGCAAATACTTAACAGTGTCTGTCTTGTTTGCTATGCACTAAGGGAGACATGTATGATCGGGTTTTTCACCCTTTTTTGGCATACAATGCACCTAATTGAGCCGGCTACGATGTCTAATGCGCCTAATGAATGTTTTAGGCACATTGTTCGTAAGACTCGACACTTTGTAATGCGCCTAACATGAGGGTGCGTTCTGGGGGTTTTCTGGGGGCGTGTCGCACCACACTCATAATATTAGACACATATATGAATGTGGTTCTGCAAAACTAGGCGCATTACTGCTCGAAAAGGCAGACCTATTTCTATGTGGTCTGCCTGAGCCTGAGGAGCCGAAGTGGAGCTAGATTTGCTGTTAGGGCAAAAAATTTCCAATATTTCTCAATTTACAAAAGTACAATAATAAAAAGTAATTTATGATAATTATCAAACTATATAAAATTATTTAAATTTTATAAAAAAAATTATCATATAAAATTAATATAAAAATATATAATATCCCAAAAATATAAAAATATCTCCTATAAAATGCATTTAAATTTAATAGAATCTACAACTAGTATTACCTGAAATAACCCCCTGATGTTGTTCAGATTTTGCAATTTTTAATTTTTACTACATTAAATTTGAAATGTATTTTTGCTGCTCTCACCCTTTATTCTACATACAGCAAGAGCCAGCACACCACAGGTCTTGCTGGGATCTGTGGTCCACCAAGCAAGATCAGTACCATAGTTTCTATTCACTGACATGCTATTCTAATGACTTTATTTCCAGCCTATCTATAGCCTTTATACATGTTAGGCGCACTACTAATGCGCCTAAGTTCCGTAATGCGCTAAACACACAGGCGAGGTGCAGTGAACTTTAGACCTCATTTATAATCGCACAAAAACCACTTTCATACATTCAGGCGCATTATACACTGAAACCAAGACTCGACATTTCACTTTGAAGCGCCTTCCTTCATACATGTCTCCCTAAATGTAGACAAAGTGCCCGTCTTTTGTCACCTGTAGAAAATCTGCATTGTGAGAGCAACACAATGACACGGCTTATGTAATGTGGGCATTTTTACACTATAGCCTGATTATACTCACCTAGTCTGTTTTAAACTACGCTGACGTGAAAACTTGGTAGACTACATTTTCATGTCCCACACATAAAACAAATACTGACATAGTATTAAGCAGCAGAAACGTAATATGAAAGGGGCCTTGCCCATTCATCAGTACCGTATCTTCTTCACACTTGTGTCAGAGTACTGTTCTACTTGCAGTAAGAGCTGCCAGCAGAATCTTCCCACAACTGTTACCGATGCCGCACTTTGTAACATGTCAGAGGAGACAGGTCTCATCTGACAGCTCCTTGATGCCTTCCACTTAGTAAGACAGTTGCCCTCTATGGGTGGAAATACTAATGAGGGGATGATACTAGGAAGGGAAAATGTTAATACTGGGAGATAATAATCTGGGGGGTTACCTTTAGGGTGGGAGATGATACCTGGGCTGTATTAGAACAGTATACAAAAAAATCTATAGAGAATAGGAAATCTATTTGCAAAGTTTCTTTTACTAATTTTAAATGAATTTAGACAATTAAGAAACACTGCTCCCAAGAGTAGAGATAGTTTTTTTCCTTCTGTAGTGATTGTGCAGGAGGTGAGATGGAAGGCACCTAAATAATGCTGCACAGGGTACTATATATCCAATGGCCACCCCTGTATAAAAGGTTCAGTCACAAAGGTTCAGTCACAAAGGCAGAACTCTAAAAAACACAGTGGGACAGATTTATCAAGGCAGTTGCGCCAGAATTCTGTCTCCATGTGCGCCAAAAAACAAGCATTTTGCCACATTTACTATGTGTTTTAGACAGTGACAGTTTCAGGCGCTTCTGTGCCTCGTTCGACAAAGGGGGCGTGGTTTTGTGAAAAGGAGGCATGGCTTATATGCGACCAAAAATGCGACAGATTTTGTCGCAGTTTCTGGTGTAAATGTAAGCCAGTTTAATTGTGGTACAAACTTAGGGCGACATGTCCGAGAAGTGGCGTTTTTTTGCCAGTTTTAGGCGCATCTAATCAGTGCGCCGGAAAGTCCGATACTTTCTAAAAATTGGCGTCAGGTATACCTTGCATAGATTACTTAAAGCGCCTAAAATGGCACATCATATCAAAAAAGGGCACATTGCATCAAAAAAGGGGGCATTGTATCAAAAAGCGTGCATTGTATCAAAAAAGGGACATCGCATCAAAAAAGGGGACATCGTCAAAAAAGGGACACGTATAAAAAAAGGGGGGCATCGCACAAAAAAGAGGCATTGCATCAAAAAGGGGAATCGTATAAAAAAGGGGGGCATTGCATCAAAAAAAGGGGGGCATGTACAAAAAACGCATTTTTTACAAAAAAAGGGGGACAACGTATCAAAAAGGGGACATCTATAAAAAAGGGGGACATCGTACAAAAAAAGGGGGCTTGCATCAAAAAAAGCGCATTGTATCAAAAAAGGCGCATGTACAAAAAAGGGTGCATTCTGAACACTCAAACATACCCCCTATCTTGGTAGTTATGGTAGGTTTAGGCGCATTGCCCAACGGGGCACATAACATTGAAAGGCGCTTAATGGGCCATTTTGTGTAGGGCGCACAGTGTCCCATATTTGGGCGCATTAAAAAGTGCCTTTTCCCCGGGTAAATGCACCATTTTGGTGTATGACATCTATTTACAACAAGAAAATGGGAAAAAAGTGGGTTTTGCCGCAAAATGTAAAAAAATTAAAAGGGAAAAATTTTTGGCCCCCTTTGAAAAAACGAGGAGAAAAGTAAAAGGGCGATGAGAAAAAAGCAAACGTATTAAAACTTTTTTTTCCCACGTTTTCCCGGGGGAGGATGACCTTCTTTTGAACAGAGAGATGTGGAAAACCCCAATTTAAAAAAGTTTCTTTTTAAAAAACCCAGGAAAATAAAGCTCCGCCTTAGGAAGTTTAAAAATAGACAAATCCCCAGGTCCAAGGGCATCACCCAGGCCCCTAAAGATTAAGTGATGTCATAGATGGCCCTATTCTTAATATTCATGGACGTCTAAAACGGGGTATGCCCCCAAAGGATTGGGCAAGCAAATGGGGTGCAATATTAAAAAAAGGGGTCAAAAAGTGATCCAGGAAACATGGCCGGAAATTTTGACCTTGTTGTAGGTAAAATTTTTGAATTTTCTCAAGTCTACCCCGGAGTATCTCCTGAAAAAAAATGTATAACGCCTTTCCACAGGGGGTTCTGAAGGGAGGGCCCCTGTCGAACAATCTCATCACTTCATGAGGAATCATGCTAACTGGATGGGGTGAGGCATTGGATTCATAATCAAATTTTTTTCTAAAGCTTTTAGATAGGGTCCCCACAAAAAAGGGTTGGTAAATAAAATGAAATGCTTGGGGGGGGAAAAATGGGGCAATGGGTAAGTAACGGGTCACAAAGGGAAAACAAAGGGATAATTAAGGGGTACATATCAGACTGGATCCTGTTATAGGGGGTACCACAAGGGGTCAGTTTGGGCCCTACCCTCTTTAACTTTTCATTAAGATCAACACGGGGAAATACCACGTAGAATATCGATCTTGCAGCTATAGTGAATTAATATACACAATAGAGGAAAATGTTATTACAAGGGATCTGGATAAGTTGGGGGTCCTGGCAGGGAAATGGCAGATGGGGTGTTTAACAGTATAAAAAAAATTATGAGAATAGGGAAAAAGAAATTTCTTACTAATTTTAACAATTTAAAATTGAAAACACTCCAAGAGTAAAATTTTTTTGAGATTGGAGAGAGGTGAGTGGAAGGCCTATAGTGCACGGGTAAACTAAATTTGGCACCCATGTAAAGTTCAGTCAAGCAGCCAAAGGCAAATCAAATCAAGGGTGCATTTAAAGGAAAGTTTGCCCAAGAGACTTTATTGTGCCGAAAACAAGCATTTTGCCAACTTTTAATATTGTTTAACAGTGTTTGGGCACTCTGTGCTCGGACAAAAGGGGCGTGGGTACAAAGAGGCATGGCAACGACAAAAATAAAATTTTGGACTGGGTGTGACAATGTAACCATTTAAGAAAAATTGGGCGACGATGTGAGGTGGGTTTTTTTTGAGTTAAAGAAGGCTCTTCGGGGGAAATCCGATATTTTAAAATTCATAAAAGGTATATATGAAGATTCTAACCCAAATGGCAATTATCAAACAGGGCCTTGTATCTAGAAAAGGGGCATCCGTATCAGTCTTGATCAAAAAAGGTTGCTACAAAAACATTGATAAAAAGGGACAACTATCATAAAAGGGCATAGACTAAGGGGGAATTATGCAAAAGGGGGATTGGTCAGTGCGCTTGTTTTCAAAACGCAGTTTCAAAAAGGGTGCATTGCAATCCTGGAAAGCAATAATATCGTTGTAGTATAGGTATGCGGATAGGCGTCATTGCCATCCAGGGTTTTCATACCCATATTGGCGTCAAAGGAATTTTGTGTAAAGAGGCCACAGGTTGTACCATCATTTAGGGTTGTTGCCTTCCCGGACTAAAGCACCTTAGGTCTATGACAGGCTAACAACATGGAATATGGCGTTAAAGTTTTGCCCAAAAATAGAAAAAAAACTGGCGTTGGCGTGTTGGGACATGTCGCCCTTATACTAGACAGTTCTAACGTGCGACAGATTTATCAACACTATGATAAATGTGGCGCATTGTAAGACTGTCTAGTCTAAGTTTACACTGTCCAAAAGTAAGACACTATTGATAAATCTACCCCAGTATCTATTCCTCCCCCACAGTAATCTACCTGGCATCACACCACACTAAAAAAAGTGAATGTTAGGACTAAAAGCTAATTTAAAATTCTACTTCTACATCTTCTCTTGTGTTCAGATATTATGTTTCATTATTTAAACTTTGTACAGGTTAGCGGGCAGTCCAGTGGTTGACTTGTCAATGTTGTTTGTATATCAATTCTTGGTGGGAATACCCCTTTAAAGGGACTAAATGCTTTTGTGACATAATGAAGGGATTAGCTGCACCGCCAGCAATGTAACAAAGCCGGATTCCAAGGAATTATCTCTGAGCGATACCAGTTGCTTCCATAAGCTGGGTTCAGCCCTATGTACAGAGTTTGGGACACTAAGCCCCCTCCCCATTAATTCATTATTTTAGGATCTGACACAAAGCAGATGCATTGGCTGACAATTTATTAGTGAACCATCTGGATTTCCAGCTGCTAAAATCAAAACGGATGTCCATCTGCCTTAGTATGTGCTTCATGGATACTTTTCACCTGGATGATACCATATCTATTGAAGCCGACCATTCTAGAGCTAATGATAAATGCCTGTACCCAGTATCTAACTAAAAATGCCTTACCAGTATATACTTCAAATAGAAACAATACACTTGTACCACTTTGTACAGCAACCCTTTACAGAGCCCAAGAAAAGCTGCTTATACAGCTGGAAGAAAAGGTTAGTGAACCCATTGGATTTACATAAAATTTAACAATGATTACTAATAGAATGAGATTTGGTTATTTTCTGAGACACCATTATAGATGAGACACCATTATAGATGAACACAATCTAAATAAACTAATAATACATAAACAGTTGTACTGTCCATGTTTCTTGTTGAACATACTGAAAAAACATCTAGGCTGCATCCCCACGGCACTGGACAAATAGGTATTTGTCCGGTTAGTGTGCAGTGCACTAGGCCACGGGGGGATGGCTTTTGTCCGCGATCAGCGGAGAAAAAGCCCTCCCCCTTCCCATTCACATGCTCATATTCCGTACGAAAACCGGACGGAAGAATGTGCTTGTAGAATGTTTTGCGGTAAAAACCGCCAAGCGGAAAACCCGTACAGTGGGGACTGCTGCAGGGTTTTCCATAGAGCACCATTGTGCTCGTTTTCGGACAGTTTTTCAGACGGTCTGCAAAACCGCAAACCGGCTGAAAAACCGTCCGAAAACCCGTGCAGTGGGAACATGCCCCTACAGTGCTGGGAAAATGTGTAAAACATTTCACAAAGGTTTCTCACTGATGGAGATAAGATTGCATGTGTGGGTTTCACAGGTACTTTGCAGCACATCCAGCCTGGTTACTAACAAATCTGCTTTTTAAAAGTAAGGTTGGTTAATGTGAACCATGGCTTGATGGAAATATCAGAAGAAATTTAATAGAGACTCATGAAGCTGGAAAAGCACAAGGATGTTGCAAAAGACCATCACGGTTTGGAGCTGATCTGCGCTGCCAGAGAGCCTGGATGCATTGCAGTCAGTTAGGCTAAGTCTACACAGCAGAGGTTACCCGTCAGATTTTCGGCGGTTTTAGTATTTTGAAACCGCTGAAAATCTGATGGAAAAACACTCATATTTACTACTGAAGTCTATGTAAACTGTCAGACTGTTTTTGGATGTTTTTTCAGCGTTTTTTTCCTGCGGTTTTTGGACGATTCTGCTGAAAAGCTGCCCAGGTGTTTTAACAAGGTATATGAATTTTGCATACATTTAAAACTGCCCCAAAAAGTTTTTAAAAAACAGACTAAAAACCACGCCAAATACCTCAATAAATAACCCAAAAAACTGGTCAGAAACCTAGCTGCGTTGGACAATAAAACTGACAAAATACTCAGGTTCAAAGCAGTTTTTAGGTTTTGGTTTTCAACAAGTTTTCTGTCTTATGCTGTGTAGACCTAGCCTTAGGGAACTAAGGTGTAGCAAGACATTTTACAGCGGAATATAAGGGCAGCAGTCCATGAAGGAAAATGGTGATGCAACAACATAAAGATGTAAAGCATACAAGAAATAACTCACACAACTAAATCAGTTAAAGAATGGTTAAAAAAGATTAAGATAAAACACATTGCCAGGGAGAAATGGCCCAAAATACTTTCTTGCTGTTGTGCAAGTCCTATTTACTGCTGCAGAAAATTATTAGAGGATGTGATAACTGCTAAAGGGGATCTACAAGTTGTTAAGTGTGTTTGCTTACTTTTTCTCCATGCACTGTGAGTGTTTGTCTATAGTTGTGAAATAACAATCAAGCCATTTTTATCAGTAAGCAATTCAGACATCCTAGTTATTTCAAAGAGTTTACTTATATTTTCTTATTACTGTCTTTCCCAGAACAAATAAAAAACCATTAGGCTAAGTCCACACAGCATATGTCTAAATGCCATCCAAAATCTGACGGCATTTTGACATTGCTGGACCGCAGCAGGACCGTGTTTTTTGTTGCAGATTTGCGCAAAAGTTGCGGTTGGTTTACGGATTTGCCGTCAGCCCCGTACATTCAATGTACAGGGCGAAAAGCAAATCCAAGTGGAATCCGGCAGAGTATACAACATATTCCACTGGATTTAAAACTCGACTCTAAAAAAATCCATGCTGTATAGACTACAGCATGGATTTTTCATTGCTGTCTATGCGGGACAGGGTACCGTCAGATTTTCAGCGGATTCAAAATACTGAATCCAATAAAAATCTGACAGTATTCCTGTGCTGTGTAGACATTGGGGGACATGTATGAACGAGGCTGCGCCAGAAGTCAGGCGTATTTTCAGCCCGACATCAGGCGCAGTCCAGTTCACATTAGCGAAAAGCCTCCTGAACGCCATTATCAGGTGCATTACAGAGCGCAAGCGGCACTTTGTAATGCGCCTGATTTCAGGCGGTATGCTAGAGGCGGGGCACACTAGAACCATACGAAGCTATAGATTTATATTTTCGCTACAGCAATTTTAGGCGCATTACTGCTGGAAGAGTTATACCACTTTCAATGTGGTATACCTGATCCAGAAATGTCGTGTTGGTGCTAGAATGTGCTGGTTCATAAATCAGGCGCATTCTATTCTATTATAACGCGCATGAAATTTGGCGTTCCAACGGCAAATTTCATACATGCGGCCCATAGTCTTAAATATAGAAAAGAAGCTCAGTAGCAAGCAAGCTGTGGATTCGGCAAGCTATAGATGTAAGGACAGTCTATCACCTTTATCCAGCTAACTTACTATAGGCTGCTGTAAGAAACAGCCTAAAGCTTCATCATGAAGCAACCAATGGAAATTGAAATTCTCAATAACCATGTTAGCAGTGTCAGCAAACTACAGAATTATAAAGGTTGCTGATTAGACCTTAATTCATGGCTTATTCTGAGCATGTATTGGTGGGGCTTCGATCCTGGGACTCAATGAGCAACAGACTGAATAGGCTCATTGCAGCATTGTGGCCCTCAATTATTTAAGTGCTGTGGCGTGTTTGTACATATTGCTGTTTGGGGTACTGCAGCCCTTTTTTCTGTAAGGTCTGACCCCTCACTGGTCACCAATTAATGGCCATCGAGAGTAGGCCGACTATCAATGTTTATTACCATAATAAACATTTGAAGGGTATGTTCACATGCATCAGATTAGTTACAGAAATTTCTGTGGCTAAAAAACTCTATACATTTAAATGGTGTTGTTTTTGCAGCCTTCTGTAGTAAAGTTGGATTTTGCAACAGTTTGATGTGTGTGACTATAGCCCCAATAGTCTGTCCAGGATCAGTAATAGGGTGTACAACAACAAAAAAAAAACTCATTGGTGCTTTTTTTGGAGAAAACAACACTTTTTACTAATTCTAGTCAACACGTTTTAGGCCTTCTTTACATACATTTTTAAACACTTGTAAGGCTATGTTCACACGGCCATCTGCGGGACATAATTCGGTCCGTAATTACGTGCTGGAGTGCGCCAATTACGGGCTGAATCCGTCCTGGTAACTACGGTAATCCACAGTTCTCATAGAGAACTATGGATTACGTCTCCTCTCCCTGCTCGGCGAATACGCTGAGGGGGGAGATAATTGACATGTCACTTTCTAGCGGCATATACGCGCCGCTAGCAGTGATTCTCTATGGGCCGGCCCCCCGCTCCCGCCCCCGCTCCCGCCCCGCCCCCGGCCACGGCGTAACTGCGGGGCGTAATTATGTCCCGCAGTTAAGCCGTGTGAAAAAAAAAAAGGATGTGTTTCAAACTTTTCATGTGATATTTAAATTTTCCGGTGGTATTTGTATACTGCTTGAGGGTTTTATTGTCCTATAGAGAAGCATATGGGGAAAAAAGTCGTACTCGGAGCATGCTTCATTTGGGAAGGAAAAGTACCACACCAGAAAATGCTGTGTATGAAGACTTTTGAAAAACAAGTAACAATCTTTGATAGATGTCCAGATGAAAGTAATGGGGGGAGGCTTCTGCTGCAGCAACTACTTGGCATACAGCTAGACACAGAATTGTGAGGAGTAGGAAGGCAGAAAGGCTGATCTCCTGAAACACCTAGAGAAGATTTCTTAATATTATTTAGCGGTAAATTGCAAGGATGCTATATTAATTGTATCAGGGCATTTTCTATATTTAACATGTCATTAAGGCTATGTATTTTCATTGGATGGGAGTATGGGCTACTCTTATGCATTTCTAGATAACTACGTGAATGACAATGTAAAGTAAATAAAGGATACATTTATGTGATTGGAAGTTGAATTAATTGCTTTCCCTTATGAAATTTTTGGCAAGCTTAATGTTATAGTTACAAAACAGATTTGGTAACATGATAAAAGGTGCTAATCCACCAGCAAATACTTTAGAAAAAAAATAACAATTTTTGATTAGTGTTTCTTAAAACTATTCTTTTTCATTTATTTTCAGATTGTTAAATGTATTCCCACAAAATGAGAGAGACAGGAGAGATGTGTTGTTAAGGATTCATACATGGCAGCAAAAGGGTTAAGGCTGCAGCTGAAGCACATAAACAGACTGGGAAGGAAGTAGCTGAATAAATACAGACTCCCAGGGTGCTTTGAGGTAGTAGCCAATAAAGACTTGGAGGAGGACTAAAGTGTGTAGGACAATCAGTCGTCTCTTTTAGAGGCAGCCTTTCATGTAACGCTGTTAGCAGTTTTGGAAGAGGTCGGGACTTCACCTCTGTGGTCTCCTTCATGTTAAAAAAATAACATCAGCAGCTCCTGGTGAAGCCTTTGCACTGTAAAAATAAATAAGAGCATAGTTTTGTTTGCTTTTTTTGTAAGGACATGTCTGTCTTACTATGTCTTTTTTATGATCCACTTTTTACTATTGGACACGTTTTAGATAAATCAAGACCAAAAACATTACTATGCGGGGTATGGACTTAAGAAAGGATTTTTAGAAACATCATAATACAAAATTTGTGTGCCTTTTAGTTCAATCTCCACATATAAGTAATACTGATTATAAACTTAGTTTATTTCTAGTTTGGTTTTACAATTCTGCCACCTGGAAACAGTCAACAACCTTCTGCTGACAGATGTATCTACTTATTTTCTCATTCTAATAAGACTATGTTCACATCTGTGTCAGAGGTTCCATTGGTTTTCCTTTTAAATTTCCTTTCAAAAAAGGAAAAATAGTGCAGCACTCTACAACACTAGGACAGAAACCCAACGTGCCCCATTATAGTCAGTGGGATCTGTTATCGTGCCGCCTTTATTTTAGACTTTCTATAATGGACCAGAAAAACAGAAATAACAACCCAGATGTGAACCTAGGCTTAGTCTTTTAGTCCTGTTTGTATATTTATATAGCCTTGTTCGCACAAATTACTAAGATAAGTAGTATCAGAAGGGAAAAATCTCCCCCTTGGGGAAAGGGGAACCAATAAATTGGGGGTGTGAGGGTTTACTTGCCATTCAAACCTCACTGACAGTTTTGCAAAAGCAAAGCTTAGGGAAAAGAGCTGGGGAGCCCACACGACTCGTTGGATGTAGTTATCCTCATTCACAGTAGCCCGCAGGAGCCTAGCAAGGGAAAAGGGTTTGAGCAAACCATTAATTTCAACAAAGACAGCTTTTTTGGGGGTTTTTTGCCCCTCGTCAGTCAGTGTAAAAACTTACGGTTGGCTGGTGAGAGGCAAGAGGGCTTTGAAAAGGGAAAAAACTCTCCTTTTGGGGCTGGTCACTCTTTTCCCCCTAAGCCTTTTCTTTTTAAATAAGAATAAGAATTTTTTGGTTAAGATGAACATTGGAAGTGCACCATTCCGAGTAACATTTTCCAGTTTAGTGACCTTAGGGCCAGAAAATACAGAATTTCTAATAAGGGGGGTTCCCAAAATTTTACCATATATAAGATAACTGTTTTTCTTAACGTATGGCTAAAACAAGTATCAAAACATATAAATTTTTGGTTTCTAGTTTTTTTTTTAAAATTTTCTGTCACCACTAGGGAACATTTCATACAATTGTATCCTTTTTTAATTAAAAAGTATGCATTTTTAGTCAAAAGTCTGTTCTAGTCAATAAAGCTTTGTGATTTGAATATAAATCGGTACATGTTAAACCTACAAACAAAAACCATTTCTTTTTTATACACTCTTTGACTTCATTACAAAAAAAGGGATGTTAGCATTTTTTTTTTTGTAGGACACAGAAACATAGTAGACTACGTTTTTCTGAACCTAAAAAAAAAACATCATAGGGAGTCGAACGTACTTAAAAGAATGCTCTTTTGACTTCGCGTTTCACCATTATAATATATGGATATGTCAAGCAATTACGTTACGATACTGTTTTGGGGTGTCAAAACATATACCTTTGACGTAAGCAATAAACATTGTGTGAACCGCCACTAATACTCAGAAAGCCCTTTTGCCCATATGCTTTATTTACAATGAGGCAATTCAGTTCCTAAAGGATACCAGAATATACTATGAAATAATACAGGTGATTTAAGTTTACTTCTAGGGCTGCTATACTCATGGGCTCCTTCGAAAATCGGGGCCCTGTGTAATTGCGCAGTTTTATAAAAAAAAAAAAAAAAAAAAACCCGAAACAGGTAAAAAAAACTTCTAAAACACAACAAACTCAGCATGTGTGAATATAGTCTAATATGGGCAGTCATCTCATGTCGTCTTAAAGGGGTTTTGCCACGAAGGCATTTCTTGTCTATTACTCTCTTTAGCTCAGAAGGAGGCGTGTGTGATTTGTTTGAACTGCATATCATGTGACCCAGCAGGCTGACATCACCATGCCTTTCCTTACAGTGTGCTCATCTTAGTCAAACAAAGGTATTTTTGTGTAAAGACCTGCGAGTAGCTACAATGTAGCTCAGTGGTTAGAGTGTTTGCCTCACAACACATTGGTCCTAGGTTCAAATCCCTGCAGGAACCTGTGGATTTTTTAAAAATCTTTTTCAATGCACATTCCTAATTGAGGTTTCTTTTTTTATTTATTTGCGCTGTTTGACTAATTAGTAAGGAGTACAGAGAACAGAAGTAGAAAGACAGCACCTGGGGTTAAACACTCACTCAGTATTGAGTGTGTGATTATTAGGTAATAGACTGACAGTAGCTGCCTGAGAGGAGAGATGGCGTCTGATCATGTGTGTCAAGACCGAGGAGCTCTAAGCCCTGGTCGTATCCCCTGGAGACGAGCTGTAAACAATGGATCACTAAGGGAGCAGCTAAAACAAAAATGCTAAAGATTTTTTAGTAATGATGAATGGTGAAAATTATTTAATTTGCAAGCCTCTCATTTCAATTTTACTTTTGTAAAACCCTTTTTAATAACTATTATTTAGTATTATAATTATGAAGTATTATATATAGCATGTAGATTTGTGGTTTTGCATATGCTTTTGCACTTATTGCATATTTAGAGTATATTCACACGTGGCAGATTTTTGGCAGACTGTTCCTTAAATCTGTCTAGGGTTTGTAAAAATCCATATATGTGCTTCAGAAACAACTCTGAAGTTTCTGCAACAAATCTGCCACGTTACAATAAACCCTTAGTTATCTGGGTTAAGTGTCCTGGGGCAACCTTGCTATAAAAGCTAAATCACTTTTTAGTTCTTTCAGAACTGGGTTCTCAGACACTTTAAAAAGTTAATATATTTCCTAAATATGGTTTTCATTGATCCTTTTACTCCTCATTAAATTCAAAGGCCTGTGTTACAGATGGGACTGTAGTTAATATAAATTATGTATCTCTTGTTGCATGTTAATCATGAAACATCCTATGTCCACATGGACTGTTAGGACAAAAAGGCATCATAGAACAGGTCCCTCCATTTAACTCTGAGCAAAAATAGAGAAAACAAGTCTTTAATGACCACTAGGAAATGCTACATTTCTGGTCAGTCATAGCTTCTCATGGCAATAACAGTTTGTCACCAAAGTGCTGCGGAATTTGTTGGCGCTATATACATCACCGGCCACTTTATTGGGTACCCATGCTAGAAAGGGGTTGGGGCCCACTTTTCCCTTTCAAACTGCCTAAATTCTTCGTGGCATAGATTCCCACAAGGGTTGAAACGATCCCTAAATTTGGGTACCAAGGGGCCCAAAGAGTGCCAAGA
Organism: Phyllomedusa bahiana; assembly: GCA_025379985.1. Taxonomy (NCBI): domain Eukaryota; kingdom Metazoa; phylum Chordata; class Amphibia; order Anura; family Hylidae; genus Phyllomedusa; species Phyllomedusa bahiana. The sequence goes on along the minus strand of JAODAL010030884.1, from coordinate 3,359 downwards.
AAATTTTCCCCCAACCATGACACCACCCCCACACCCTAAACCTTTGTAAAGGGGGGATAAATCCATGCTTTCATTTGTTTGACGCCAAAAATTCGCCCCTACCATCCGAATTCGCAGCAGAAAGGACTCATCAGACCGGGCAATTTTTTTTTCCAATCTTCTACTGTCCAATCTCGATGAGTTTTGGGAAAATTTGGAGCCTCAGTTTCCTGTTCTAGCTAAAAGGAGGGGCCCCCCCGGTGTGGTTTTCTGCTGCTGTACCCCCATCTCCCTCAAATTTTCGCCGTACTGTGCGCTCAAGAGCTCTTTCTTCCTATTTGGTTTAACAGGTGGCTTTTTTGGTCACTTTTGCCTTTCTATCACCGAACCGTTGCCCTTCTCCTTTGACCTCTGGCATCAACAAGGCATTTCCCCCACGCTCCCGCTCACTGGATGTTTTTTCTTTTTGGGACCATTCTTGTAAACCCAGGATGGGTTTGTGTGAAAATCCCAGGAGACAGCAGTTTCTGAAACTCAGACCAGCCCTTTCGGGACCCAAAAACCATGCACGTTCAAAGGCACTCAAATCACCTTTTTCCCCATACTGATGCTCGTTTGAAGCGGAGATTGTCTTTTACCATGCCCACATCCTAAATGCACTGAGTTGCCCCCAGTGATTGGGCTGATTAGAAATTAAGTGTTAACGAGCAGTTGGACAGGTGTACCTAATAAAGTGGCCGGTGAGTGTAAATAAAGATTATTATTATTATGGGTTCAGAGCAACCAACTTTTAGTTCTCCTCAGGAGGCATCCCATTTAATTTCTTCTGAAGAAAAAAGACAAAAAACATTTCATGTTCCATTTACTCACAATGGAGTGCAAGCCTCTCCTGTGTGTTGGTACAAGAAGAGGAGTGGATCCCCAAAAGGCTTTAGAGAGGCAGCAGCAGGGGATCGGGAGGTGAGTATGCCTTTTTTCTATTTTTTCCCCATCCTGAGCTCATTTAACCATAATTGTAACAAACTAGACAACCCCTTGAATGTGAAATGTTATTTATAGCTAAAGATTACATTTCGCTTTCTGTATTTCTTATTTTACTTTCTTTCCTTTTTGTACTGGGTACATTCCTATACTTAAAAATTTTCTCGTACAGGCTTTTTACGGGGGATCTTGAGCTTCTCTTCTCTACGCTTCAAATCAGGGTTGTCTCCCTCCCCGTAGGGGATGTTTGTGAGCATGGGGAGAAGACGTCACGCTCTGCAGACCTCCTGCAGTGGTCAGTTCTCAAGCCTGGAGAGCTGTAACCAGAACACCTGTATTGGTGTAAACAGTTATACAGCTTGAAAGGATGAAACAAATGTGAAAATGCAAAAGTTGCCCCCCCTGTTTCTGGCAGAAATAGAGGACAGATTTTACAAGGCGGTGCTGTATAGGTGGTTTTATCAGCAGAAAGAATAATTCCCCAAACCATACATAGATCGCCCATATGGGGAGCTCAGGGGGGCCTTATTACCAAACTCAGAGAAAGTAAAGATAATTAGAATTAGACCAGCCCGCACAGAAAACCACTTTTAGTTTTGTTTTTACTCAACTCAGAGGGGGAGTGCAGGGACCAATCACAGCAAAGGGGGGTTTCCCGACCCTAGACTTCAGATTTTATGTAGACACTCACAGTTTTCCATAGCTGCTATACTAAAAGATAAGGTAATCAAACCATTTGCAAAAGTGCTTATTTTTATGTCCCCATCACAAAATTTTGTCTTTGTTGGAGAAAACCCCTTAAAATCGATTGGGGTTTGGTCCCCCAAATACCAGAGAACCCAGGGGGAGCCTAAACTTTGATGCAATTAAGTACCCCTAAAATTTAGGGCCCCAAAAGGCTAGAAAATAAACCTCATTTGGGGCGATTTAGAAACCAAACAAGAAAATATTTTTAAAACATGTGTGTAAAATTAATTAAAGTGAACTTACCAAAGTTTTTTTGTATAAAAAAAAAAATGCCCTGCATGTAGTGCATAGCTAAGGGTGGACCTATAGGGTAATTTCCTTTTTTGGCTCAAGGAACTTAATCTGACTCTGAATCTTACCACTCACCCAACCCTAAATGACTGAAGGTTGATGCCAAAAGGGAATAATAGCCCCGTGGTTTAAAAGGGAAAATTTTCCAGGGGGCAGTTTCTAAGAACAATTGCCACACACCCCCACCATGAGGAGGTTGAAGGTGGAAAATTGCTTAGCCCCAAAACTGCAATTGGATAAAAACCAGTGCAACCCAATTGCAGAAAAGACACAGTCCCATACAGGGAGTTTTCCTCGTGTAAAAAAAGATGAACAACCCCACCTACTATTATTGGAGGGTGATTGCTAGTATTGAAATATCACATAAAAAAAGTTTATTTAGGGTGCCATTACACAGTTATTTGTGCCCCATCATGCGGCTTACACCCAATTGAGGGCACTCATGCTATTCGTTTGAGGGGGATTACCCACATATTTCAAAAGCCAAACACAAAATACTGGTGTGGAGCTGGTTTCTATCCAAATGTGCTTTTTTTCAGTAAGCAATTGCCTCTTCATGGATGGTGTGTGAACAATTTTTATCACTATTCGCACCTGTGCAAAATTGTCCCATGTAGCACTGGACCTGTCTTTTCGCCAACCCCCTTTTTTTTTTTTTTTTTTTTTTTTTAAAAGTCCCCCTTTTTTGTAAAAGTTTTGGGATGATATTCAAACAGGAAACAAGGTCTTTTAAAATAGGACTGTGGTAAAAAGGGAGTCTTTTTTCCTCCATATTGTTCATCACTATAATAATGTGGAAACTACTTATGTTTGACAATTATCTGTCCACTTGTAAGAAAAACGATGTTTGTTGTTATTTTTAGGTCTAGGTATGGATCTGTATACACCACCCATAGAATTTTTGGGGCCACATGTACATCATATGCATCCTTTTTTGGTGGAGGATACAAAGGTTTTTTTATCTTTGAAAAGGGGCTTTATTAGGGAAAAAAAAGCTGTAAAAAAACCCAAAAGGAGTGTATGAAAAAATGTAAAGGCCTAAGACTTTTTGCACCCAATCAGAGCTCCCCTTTCCTTTTTTTTTAAAAGTGCCCGAAAATAAAAAGGGGAGCTCTGATTGATTGCATGGGCACAAAAAAAGTTTGACCTAGACAGGGCCCCCCATTTTTTCCCTGATGCGCAGTTTGGGTTCCACTATCCTATAGCGTAAAATTTAATGTTTTAAAATACCCCCCTTTTTTTGGGTAGCAAGTGTGAAGGTCATCTGCAATTTATAAAAACTTGTGTGGGGTTTCTTCCTCTTGATTTTTAGAATGATAGTTTGTTTTTACGTAGGTTTTTTCTTTTGTAATTTTTTTTTG
>JAODAL010030883.1:0-49281 GCA_025379985.1 Phyllomedusa bahiana | reverse complement strand
TCGTTTTAAGCCAATGCAATCGCTCAACACTAGTCATCAGTAGATGTTGTGGATATGAGAAGTGAGGTCATCAGTAGATGTTGTGGATATGAGAAGTGAGGTCATCAGTAGATGTTGTGGATGTGAGAATTGAAGTCATCGGTTCATCGTATTTTCTATACCCTGTAGCACTGGATTACATCTAGTTATGTGGTACACAGGGGCGTAGCTACAGGGGGTGCAGCGGTAGCAGTCGCTACCGGGCCCAGCAGCCTGAGGGGGCCCAAATGCCCTCCTGCCGCATAAGAAAATACCAGCATTGTAAATGGTGCATGGTAACTGGGGGGCCCCATTTTACTTTTCGCACCAGGGCCCAAGAGCTTGAAGTTACGCCTCTGGTGGTACACTATGGTATTATTCACAATATACTGTAGAGCAGTGCACAATACATATAGTACAGGATAGAGAGTAGTGCACAGTATATAGCATAGTTCAGTTTGTAGTGTACAGTATATAGTGCATAGCACAGTATATAGAGTATAGAACATTATATGGAGTAGTGTACATTGTATATAGTACAGTAGAGTACAGTATATACAGTATAGTATAATATAGAAAAGTGTGAAGTTTATAGAATATAATACATGATATATAGTATCGTACAGTATGTATAGTAGTATAAAGTATATAGAGTATAATACAGGATATATAGTATAGTACAGTGTGTATAGTAGTATAAAGTATATAGAGTATAATACAGGATATATAGTATCGTACAGTATGTATAGTAGCATAAAGTATATAGAGTATAATACAGTATTTATAGTATAGTACAGTTTATAGTGTATAGTATAAATATAGATTAGTGTTCAGTGGATATGCAGTATAGTAGAGTGTATAGAGTATAGTACAGTATATAGCTTAGAGTACAGTATAAATAGTAATTTATATAGTATATAGTATATTTATATAGTATAGTATATATGGGCTACCACCGTGGAGAAGTGTGGAATGAACTGGTGGTAATAGTTGGCGAACCCTAAGAAGCACTGTATGGCCCGAAGGCCAAGAGGACGTGGCCAGTGCAAGACGGCGGTCAACTTAGCCGTGTCCATTTGGAGACCATTGTCCAAAATGACGTAACCGAGAAAGGGCAGGCTGCTTTGATGGAAACGGCACTTCTCCAGCTTAGCGTATAGGCGGTTCTCACGAAGATGTCTAAAGACCTGGTGCGCATGGAGACGATGGGCTTTTAAGTCAGGCGAGAAGACCAAAATGTCGTCCAAGTACACAATAACGCAGGTAACAGGAGATCCTGGGAAATCTCATTAACGAATTCCTGGAAGACCACCGGAGCATTGCACAGGCTGAAGGGCACAACTAAATACTTGAAATGCCCATTGCGGGTGTTAAACGGCGTCTTCCACTCGTTGCCCTCCCAGATACGGATGAGGTTGTAGGCCCCTCGCAAGTCCAACTTGGAGAAAATCCTGGCTCCGCAAAGTCGACCAAAGAGCTCCGTGATTAGCGGTAATGGGTAGCGGTTCTTCACGGTTATTTTATTTAGCCTGCGATACTCTATGCAGGGACGTAGTGAGCCGTCCTCCTTCTCCACAAAGAAAAATCCAGCTCCAGGCGGAGAAGTGGACTTGCGGATGAAGCCCTTCTTGAGGTTCTCCTGGATACAGTATAGGCCGACATGGCCTCAGTCTCGGGTACTGACAACGGATAGACCTTGTCCCGGGGAGGACTCGTACTGGGCAACAGGTCAATAGGGCAATCATACGAGTTATGAGGAGGCAGAGACTGCGCCTGCTTTTCGGAGAACGCGTCCACAAAGTCCTGATATTCTGCAGGCAGACCCAGCAGAGGGTTTAAGGGCGTCGAAGGAGAAGTGGGGGGCACCGGGCGAGGTGCTACAAGACAACAGAACTGGCATTCTTGTCCCCAATGTGTTAATTCGCCCATTTTCCAGTCCAGCATAGGGGTGTGGCGCTGCAGCCATGACAACCCCAATAGAATTACTGAGGAGGAGCGGGGAAGCACATAAAAAGCAATCTTCTCTTTGTTAAATGCCCCGACATGCAGAGACACCGGCTCCGTGCGAAACCGGATGGAGTCGCTCAGAATCTTCCCACTCACAGAGGAGATGGCTAGGGGCTTCTCAAGGTCGGTCACCGGGAGACGAAGCTTTGTCACCAGGGCAGTGTCCATGAAATTCCCGACCCAGAATCCAGAAAAGCAGGGATTTGGACTTGTGCTCCGGAACCCGACAGGACCTGTATGGCCATGGTCAGACAAGAAGAGGAACTATTCACACCTAGGGACATCTTTTCCACATGGCTGAGGTGCGAGCATTTCCAGGACACTGTGGACGGTCTCGGTGAGAGTCCTCTGGACTAGCACAAAATAGGCAGAGGTTCTCTTCCCGCCATCGCTTACGTTCCTGCTGAGTCAGATAAGCTTTATCCACTTGCATAGGTTCTTCAACTCTGGCTTGCGGAGGTGACAGTGGAGGCCTCTGGAACCTTGGAGCAAGACGGGGCAGACGGCGAGAATGGAAAGGCTCGCGTTCTTGACGGAGTTCCTCCTGTCTTTCGTGGAAACGCACATCGATGCGGGTGGCCAGGTGGATAAGCTCACCCAGGGAGGAAGGCATGACCTGTGAAGCCAGCACATCCTTTACTCGACTGGAGTGCTCCTTCTTGAATGTGGCACACGGGGCAGCCTCGTTCCAAGAAAGTTCCGAGGCCAGGGTGTGGAATTGCACGGCGTAGTCTCCAATGGAGGAATCCCTCTGTCGCAGGTTCAGAAGTGCCATCTCGGCGTTGGAGGCACGTGCAGGTTCCTCAAAGACGTTGCGGCATTCCGCCAGGAAAGCCTGAAGGTTAAACATCACCGGGTTGCATCTATCCCAAAGCAGAGTGGCCCAGACCAGGGCTTTCCTGGAGAGAAGACTGCTGAGTCACGATGGTAGTGAGGTCAGCGACGCTGGGCAACGGCACCTGGGCGGGATCCATGGCAGAATCCAACTGTATTGACCTGGAGTAGTGGATCCTCTAGACCACTGCAATCAGTGGTACAGGCCACACCAGGGAGCGGAGTCTAAGTGGGTCCCGGTATTCACCAGAGCCAGCCGCCTTGCCGCGGCAGGATTCCACCAGGTCGCTACCCCTGATGTGACTTGCTTGCGGAGGCAGCCAAGGTGCAACGCGGTACAGAATCGATAGACAATCTCATAGTCGGGGACTACCATATGTAGGTATAGGCAGGTTTATGTCCCCCATAGCAGTTATAGGCAAGTATATGTCCCCCCATAGGCAGGTATAAGCAGTTATAGGGAGACAGTCACGCCGCCTGTGCCGGATTCTCCAGGCAGCCGCAAGTCTGCGGCCATCCGGAGCCCACTGCGGACTAGGGAACGCTCACTCTCTGCTCCAAAGTGGTATCTTCCATTGTATGAGCTCCCTGAGAAGTCGAATTGTATCAAAGCACAGCTCTGGTCAAGGTTAAAAAAGAATTTCTGCAGCCCTCAAGGTTCCTAAGAGCACAGTGGGACGACCACAACTCTTCCTCGACCCAGCCGTCAAGCCAAACTAAGCAATCGTGGGAGAAGAGCTTGCACCTCGATCTTGAATTAGAACCCCATTATAGTCAATGGGAGAAGATGTTTAGGTTAATTTTTATAGAAGCTACAATTAGCATCCAGAAGCGTAAACTGGATTCTTGGAACAAATTAGTGAAGAACATTTGGCTCTAAGGCTATGTGCACACGGGTGAATCACGCCGTAATTGCGGGACGGATTTCGCCCGCAATTACGGTGTGTGTTCGGGGGCGGGGCCGGGATAATGTGCATGTCACTTTCTCTCCGCTCTCCGTATCTCGCGAGCGAGGAGAGGAGACAGAATCTGTAGTTCTCTATGAGAACTGTGGATTACTGTAATGACAGGGACGGATTTCAGCCGTATTTGCACGCAGTACGGCAAGCAATACGGACTGAAATCTTTCCCAAAATCAGCCGTGTGAACATAGCCGAAGAGTCACAGAAAAAAACAGAGAGGCTAAGATACTTCATTCCTTTCAATGGCTAACTGAAAAGATGAGGCCAGCTTCCAAGCAGGGGCGTAGCTCTAGGGGGTGCCACAGTAGCAGCTGCTATGGGGCCCTGTATCTTGAGGGGCCCAAAAGCCCCTTTGACAAATAACAAGACACCGGTATTGGAAACAGCACATGGTAACTGGCAGGAGCCCAGTTTCACTTTTTTGCACCAGGGCCCAAGAACTTCAAGTTATGCCTCTGCAGGCTGGACTAGATTAGATAGCAGTACCATTGTAGACAGCGAGAACATACCAATGGGGAACAACGAGGTTCCCCAAAACTGCCAAAATGAACTTTTCTCCACTATTTAGAATATCTTTGTATAAGAGATTTGGAGACAGTGTGTTATATAATGATTTCACCCCCAATACTGCAAAAAACTGAACTTCTGGGCACTGAGTATGATTTAGCAAATCCAAGCCCTCTGTATAGTATATATCTATGTATATGAGAGTTAGGCGTTATGTGAGCCAAATAACAGTTTCTGGGTGTGGAAAAGATGCAGCCAGCAATACCAAACTCTCTAAATATCGCTGCAGATGTAGAGAAAAATGATATTGAACTAAGAGCAGACTGTACATTACAAAGAGTGAGCTGAAATGGCCTTCACAAGGCAATACAGTGAAAGATATATAACATGTTCATGTGATTTTAGCAGCCAATGAGAGTCCTACACCTCAGAAATGATATTTTTAACACTTCTCTGTGCTCTGCACTGATTGGATGGCGCCAAAAGTGCAGAAAGGTGATTGGATGGGGCCAAAAGTGCAGAAAGGTGATTGGATGGGGCCAAAAGTGCAGGAAGGTGATTGGATGGCGCCAAAAGTGCAGAAAGGTGATTGGATGGGGCCAAAAGTGCAGAAAGGTGATTGGATGGCGCCAAAAGTGCAGAAAGGTGATTGGATGGCGCCAAAAGTGCAGAAAGGTGATTGGATGGGGCCAAAAGTGCAGAAAGGTGATTGGATAGCACCAAAAGTGCAGGAAGGTGGTTGGATGGTCGCCAAAAGTGCAGAAAGGTGATTGGATAGCACCAAAAGTGCAGGAAGGTGGTTGGATGGTCGCCAAAAGTGCAGAAAGGTGATTGGATAGCACCAAAAGTGCAGGAAGGTGGTTGGATGGTCGCCAAAAGTGCAGAAAGGTGATTGGATCGCACCAAAAGTGCAGGAAGGTGGTTGGATGGTCGCCAAAAGTGCAGAAAGGTGATTGGATAGCACCAACAGTGCAGGAAGGTGGTTGGATGGTCGCCAAAAGTGCAGGAAGGTGGTTGGATGGCGCCAAATGTGCAGGAAGGTGATTAGATGGCGGCAAAAGTGCAGGAAGCAGCTAAAAATGAAACTAAAACTGTCGTGTCCAACTCAGACTTTACTCAAACAAGCCATAAAATGTTCTGTTCGGTTCAAGTTCTAAAAATTCAAGATGTTCTACTCGAACTTCACTTATCTAGAATGGTTCGATCAACACTACTGGTCACCAGAATTAATAACCACTCACCCTGTGATTTATGGATCTCATGGATCATGTCTGGTCACCAGAGATAATGACCACTCACCCTGGGGTCTAGGTAATTTATGTGGGTCCTGCCCGGTCAGTAGAAACTTTGACCACTCTCCATGGGGTCTGTGGATCTCATATGGATTATGCCTGATCACCAGAGACAATGACCACTCAGGCTGGGATCAGGAGATCTCATGGATCCTGCCTGGTCACCACCTGAAGTTATTTCTTATCTGAAGCCTCTGGATCTTCCAAGTGAAATCTTCTATAAGACAAAACATACTTTCTTTCAGGACTGCGGTGTCAGCTTTCAGAGACACGGCTCAGGCCGGAAGTCCGGCACGTGGATTTGACGTTCACATCAAACTCTTGTAACGACCAATTATTTGTCACTTTCAGAGACTCAGCAACGTGTTCACAAAAGCAAAGGGCGCAGACGCCAGAGCCCCTTCACCCCAAGAAGATGAGCTTCAAGCTCGTCTCAGGGCTCCATCAATTAGCGGCGCTTTCCATTCACAACATCTCAGTGACCGGCTCGTATTTCAAAGAGAGCCAGCGGCGCCAGAAAATGTAGCTTCTCCAGATAGAAAGCTGCTCCAGTCGACAAGAGATTAATGCAGGAGAAGACCTCCAATGTGATGGGACACAGATGTCTCTGTGAGATTGGCCCAGGCTGCTCACTGATGGGGGCGACATGTGACCTGCGAATGCAGCCACTATTGCTTGTGGGAATTCATCCAAATCATTGTGTCCACTCACTGAAAGCAAGTGACCTGCCCAGAACATTCTACTAACTGGGGGCACATACTTATACTGGTCAGGGGGGTGTCTAGCGTATAAATACTGACTGGGGAGCATATACTTATCCTGGTCAGGGGTATCTGGCATATAAATACTGATTGGGGGGCTCATACCTATCCCGGTCGGGGGACTCAGGTGTATCATTACTGACTGGGGGGCACATACTTATCCTGGTCAGGGGGGTGTCTGGTGTATAAATACTGACTGGGGGGCACATACTTATCCTGGTTCAGGGGACTCTGGTGTATAACCACTGACTGGGGGGCTCATGCTTATCCTGGTCAGGGGTCTCTGGTGTATAAATACTGACTGGGGGGCTCATTCTTATCCTGGTCAGGGGTCCTGCTTCTTTGGACAACTTATCATCTACAGACATGAGGTACAGCCATGGGGTCCAGAGTCATCCCAAGCTATGACAGTTTGCATGTAGTGAGCTGAGAACATGATGCCATTTTCCATGATGTAGGGCTCGGGGTGTTCCTGCTCCTCTGGATAAGATTTTTTATATAGCTCTCATCCCCAGATATGCAGTCTGTATGTGGTTAGCTGGGATCGGGATATCGTCTTCCATGATGGCGGGCCGGAGTGAACCTGCTCCTCTGGATAAGACAACTTATCATCTACAGACATGAAGTACAGCCATGGGGTCCAGAGTCATCCCCAGCTATATCAGTGTGTATATAGGGAGCTGGGATCAGGAGATATTAGAGACATACTTTCTTTTTCTGGGTCAGAAGGTCCTTTTTCTTCGCTCAGGACCCAGATGCCATGGCTACACCCTTGCACCCTTTGTGGCTACACCCCTGCACTCTCTTTGGCTACACCCCTGCACCCAATGTTGCTACATCCCTGCACCCTTTATAGCTCCACCCCTACAATCTTTATGCCTACACCTCTGTACCCTCTTTGCCTACACCCCTGCACCCACTGTGACTAGACTACACCTATGGATAGAAACAATAAATGGTTATGCACATCCAAAAAACTTTTTGGAAAAAAAAATGAACATAGGTGCAACACTGGTGCGGCTGTAGTATACATACATATTCCAATAACAGGGGCACACTATAAACTGGAGCACTATCAAAGGGGACATAGGAATTTTGAAAAAGGCATTTCTGCTATCTATGAGGTCTGAAAAGGACTCAAACGAGAGGTATCAATAGTGTAGGATCACCTGCTTGAGGTCCCGTTGAAGTTCGGGGGTGGCTTAAACAGTTTTGATTAAAAGTGTGAACTGAGAACCTCAAAAAACTTTTCCTGTATCTTAGATAGCAGAAATGCTATATTCAAAATTCCTATGTCCCCTTTGATAGTGCTCGAGTTTATAGTGTGACACTGTTATTGGAATATGTAGACTACACCTCTGCACCGGTCTTTGACTACAGCCCTGCACTCCTTATGGAAATACCCATGAAATCTTTATGGCTACATCCCTGCGCCTCCAGTCTGTCTCTATGATGGTTTCATTCAGCCGGGGCACATCTTCCAGTCTGTCCCTATGATGGCTTCAAGTAGCCGGAGCCCCTCGTCCAGTACGTCCCTATGATATCTTCATGTGGCCGGGGCCCCTCATCCAGTCTGTCCCTATGATGACTTCATGTAGCCGGAGCCCCTCGTCCAGTATTTCCCTTTGATGGCTTCATGTAGCCGGGGCTCCTAGTCCAGTTTGTCCCTATGATGGCTTCAAGTAGCCGGAACCCCTCGTCCAGTACGTCCCTATGATATCTTCATGTGGCCGGGGGCCCTGGTCCAGTCTGTCCCTATGATGGCTTCATGTAGCCGGGGCCCCTTGTCCAGTCTATCCCTATGATATCTTCATGTAGACGGGGCACCTTGTCCAGTAAGTTCCTATGATGGCTTCATGTAGCCGGGGCACATCATCCAGTATGTCTCTATGATGGCTTCATGTAGCCGCGGCCCTTCGTGAAGTATGTCCCTATGATGGCTTCAAGTGGCCGGGGGCCCTCGTCCAGTCTGTCCCTATGATGGCTTCACGTAGCCGGGGCACCTAGGCCAGTATGTCCCTATGATATCTTCATGTAGCCGGAGCCCCTCGTCCAAAAAGTCTCTATGATGGCTTCATGTAGCCGGGGCCCCTCGTCCAGTCTGTCCCTATGATAACTTCATGTAGCCGGGGCCCCTCGTCCAGTCTGTCTCTATGATAACTTCATGTAGCCGGGGCCCCTCGTCCAGTCTGTCTCTATGATGGCTTCATGTAGCCGGGACCCCTCCTCCAGTATGTCCCTATAATGGCTTCATGTAGCCGGAGCCCCTCCTCTAGTATGTCCCTACGATGGCTTCATGTAGCCGGGGCCCTTGTCCAGTATGTCCCTATGATGGCTTCATGTAGCCGGAGCCCCCCTCCTTCCAGGCTATCCCCTTGATCTCTTCATGTAGCCGGTGCACCTACATCTATTACGGCCCTATGTGGGCTTCATGCAGATGGGGCCCCTTCTCCATTCTGTCCCTATCATGGCTTATGTAGCCGGGGCACATCGTCCACTATGTCCCTATGATGGCTTCATGTAGCCGGGGCACCTTGTCCAGTATGTCCCTATGATGGCTTCATGTAGATGGGGCACGTTGTCCAGGAAGTTCCTATGATGGCTTTATGTAGCCGCAGCCCTTCGTGAAGTATGTCCCTATGATGGCTTCATGTGGCCAGGGCCCCTCGTCCAGTATGTCCCTATGATGGCTTCATGTAGACGGGGCACCTTGTCCAGTAAGTCCCTATGATGTCTCCCCTTAGCCGGGACCCCTCGTCCAGTATGTCCCTATGATGGCTTCATGTAGCGGGGGCCCCACATCCAGTATGTCCCTATGATATCTTCATGTAGCCGGAGCCCCTCGTCCAGTAAGTCCCTATGATGGCTTCATGTAGCCAGAGCCCCTCGGTCCAGTATGTCCCTATGATGGCTTCATGAAGACGTGGCCCCTTGTCCAGTATGTCCCTATGATGGCTTCATGTAGCCGGGGCACCTGGTCCAGTATGTCCCTATGATGGCTTCATGTAGCCGGGGCACCTGGTCCAGTATGTCCCTATGATGGCTTTATGTAGACGGGGCACCTTGTCCAGTAAGTTCCTATGATGACTTCATGTAGCCTGAGCCCATTGTCCAGTATGTCCCTATGATGGCTTCATGTAGCTGGGACCCCTCATTCAGTCTGTCCCTATGATATCTTCATGTAGCCGGGGCCCCTCGTCCAGTAAGTCCCTATGATGGCTTCATGTAGTCAGGGCACCTCGTCCAGTCTGTCCCTATGATATCTTCGTGTAGCCGGGACCCCTCATCCAGTATGTCCCTATGATATCTTCATGTAGCCGGAACCGCTCCTCCAGTATGTCCCTATGATGGCTTCATGTAGCCGGGGCCCCTCATCCAGTCTGTCCCTATGATGGCTTCATGTAATCGGGGCCCCTCGTCCAGTCTGTTCCTATAATGACTTCATGTAGCCGGGGCCCCTCGTCCAGTCTGTCCCTATGATGGCTTCCCTTAGCCGGGGCCCCTAGTCCAGTCTGTCCCTATGATGGGTTCATGTAGCCGGGGCACCTGGTCTAGTAAGTCCCTATGATGGCTTCATGTAGCCGGGGGAGCCTTGTTCAGTATGTCCCTATGATGGCTTCATGTAGCCGGGGCCCCTCGTCCAGTATGTCCCTATGATGGCTTCATGTAGACGGGGCACCTTGTCCAGTAAGTCCCTATGATGTCTCCCCTTAGCCAGGGCCCCTCGTCCAGTATGTCCCTATGATGGCTTCATGTAGCTGGGGCCCCTCATCCAGTATGTCCCTATGATATCTTCATGTAGCCGGAGCCCCTCGTCCAGTATGTCCCTATGATGGCTTCATGTAGCCGGGGCACCTGGTCCAGTATGTCCCTATGATGGCTTCATTTATCCAGAGCCCCTCGGTCCAGTATGTCCCTATGATGGCTTCATGAAGACGTGGCCCCTTGTCCAGTATGTCCCTATGATGGCTTCATGTAGCCGGGGCCCCTCGTCCAGTATGTCCCTATGATGGCTTTATGTAGACGGGGCACCTTGTCCAGTAAGTTCCTATGATGGCTTCTTGTAGCCTCAGCCCATTGTCCAGTATGTCCCTATGATGGCTTCATGTAGCTGGGACCCCTCATTCAGTCTGTCCCTATGATATCTTCATGTAGCCGGGGCCCCTCGTCCAGTAAGTCCCTATGATGGCTTCATGTAGCCGGGGCACCTCCTCCAGTATGTCCCTATGATGGCTTCATTTAGCCGGGGCCCCTCATCCAGTATGTCCCTATGATGACTTCACATAGCCGGGACCCCTCCTCCAGTATGTCCCTATGATGGCTTCATGTAGCCGGGGCCCCTCATCCAGTCTGTCCCTATGATGGCTTCATGTAACCGGGGCCCCTCGTCCAGTCTGTTCCTATAATGACTTCATGTAGCCGGGGCCCCTCGTCCAGTCTGTCCCTATGATGGCTTGCCTTAGCCGGGGCCCCTAGTCCAGTCTGTCCCTATGATGGGTTCATGTAGCCGGGGCACCTGGTCTAGTAAGTCCCTATGATGGCTTCATGTAGCTGGGGGAACCTTGTTCAGTATGTCCCTATGATGGCTTCATGTAGCCGGGGCCCCTCGTCCAGTCTGTCCCTATGATGGCTTCTTGTAGCCGGAGCCCCTCGTCCAGTCTGTTCCTATGATGGGTTCATGTAGCCAGGGCACCTGGTCCAGTAAGTCCCTATGATGGCTTCATGTAGCCGGGGGAACCTTGTTCAGTATGTCCCTATGATGGCTTCAAGTAGCCGTGGCCCCTCCTCCAGTATGTCCCTATGATGGCTTCATGTAGCCGGGGCCCCTCGTCCAGTAAGTACCTATAATGGCTTCATGTAGCCGGGGCCCCTCGTCCAGTAAGTACCTATGATGGCTTCATGTCTCTGGGGCCCCCCATCCAGTCTGTCTCTATGATGGCTTCATGTAGCCGGAGCCCCTCGTCCAGTCTGTCCCTATGATATCTTCATGTAGCCAGAGCCCCTCGTCCAGCCTGTCCCTATGATGGCTTCATGTAGCCGGGGCCCCTCGTCCAGTCTGTCCCTATGATGTCTTCATGTAGCCGGGGCCCCTCGTCCAGCCTGTCCCTATGATGGCTTCATGTACCCGGGGCCCCTCGTCCAGTATGTCCCTATGATATCTTCATGTAGCCGCGGCCCCTTGTCCAGTCTGTTCCTATGATGGCTTCATGTAGCCGGGGCCCCTCGTCCAGTATGTCCCTATGATGGCTTCATGTACCCTGGGCCCCTCGTCCAGTCCGTCCCTATGATGGCTTCCTGAAGCCTGGGCCCCTCGTCCAGCCTGTCCCTATGATGGCTTCATGTAGCCGGGGCCCCTCGTCCAGTCTGTCCATATGATGGCTTCATGTAGCCTGGGCCCCTCGTCCAGTATGTCCCTATGATGGCTTCATGTAGCCAGGGCCCCTCATCCAGTCTGTCTCTATGAATATTAAAAATATTAGGTTACATAGAGATGGCTGTGCTGGTGTCTCCCAATAATGTGGCCTCAAGGATATTGGGTTACATAGCGATGACAGTACTGGTGTCTCCCAATGATGTGGCCCTCAGGATACTGGGTGAAATAGAGATGGCTGTGCTGGTGTCTCCCAATGATGTGGCCCTCAGGATACTGGGTTACATAGAGATAGCTGTGCTGGTGTCTCCCAATGATGTAGCCCTCAGGATACTGGGTTACATAGAGATGGCTGTGCTGGTGTCACCCGTTGATGTGGCCCCAAAAATATTAGGTTACATAGAGATGGCTGTGCTGGTGTCTCCCACTGATGTGGCCCTCAGGATACTGGGTTACATAGAGATGGCTGTGCTGGTGTCACCCGTTGATGTGGCCCCAAAAATATTAGGTTACATAGAGATGGCTGTGCTGGTGTCTCCCAATAATGTGGCCTCAAGGATATTGGGTTACATAGAGATGACTATGCTAGTGTCTCCCAGTGATGTGGCCCTCAAGATATTGGGTTACATAGAGATGGCTGTGCTGGTGTCTCCCAGTGTTGTGAACCTCAAGATCTTGGGTTACATAGAGATGGCTGTGCTGGTGTCTCCCAATCTTGTGGCCCTTAAGATATTCGGTTACATAGAGATGGCTGTACTGGTGTCTCCCAATGATGTGGCCACAAGGATATTGGGTTACATAGAGATGGTTGTGCTGATGTCTTCCATTGATGTGGCCTTCAGGATATTAGGTTACATATTGATTGCTGTGCTGGTGTCTGCCAAAGATGTGGCCCTCGGGGTAGTGGGGTACATAAAGATGGCTGTGCTGGTGTCTCCCAATGATGTGGCCCTCAGGACATTGGGTTACATAGAGATGGCTTTGCTAGTGTCCCTCAGGATACTGGGCTGCCAGTATCTTCCAATGATGTGGCCCTCAGGATGTTGGATTGCTGGTAATGGGGGTGACCATAGGTCCTCTCTTCTCCAGGAATGCTTTATGTTCAGCCTGGTGTTCTATGTACAAATACGTCTGGTCTCAAGGTGGGGGCTTCAGCTGCAGCCCCCCCCCCTCCAGGGTCAGCTGTATCTCTTGTGGGGAGTCTTGAGCAAACAGCTTACTGGTTTATAGACCCCTTGATCAGAGATTCTAGTCCTTTGCCCATTGACGATGATGGACTATTCAGCAGATCTCAGAGCTTCTCCTGCTTGATCAGAGTAAAATAGTTTTATCAGCTATTGAGATGAGCCTAGGAGTCCAGTCCTGCCATGTGGATGACATCACCCCATGCGGAGGACCCAACCTCATGTGGACCACATTAGCCTATGTGGACAACCCTACCCCATGCGGACAAAACCACCGCATGCAGTTGAACCCACCCTATATGGACAACACTACCTTATGTGGTCGACCCCACCTCATGTGGACAATACCACCTCATGCAGTAGACCCTACCCCATGAGGACGACCCTACCCCATGCGGACGACACCACCTCGAGTGGATGAACCCAACCCCTGCAGACGACACCACCTCATGTGGACGGCCCCACCCCATGCAGTCAAACCTACCCCATGCGGACAACAACGTCCCATGCGGATGACCCCACATTAAGTGGACTACACAACCTCATGTGGATGACACCACCTCATGTGGACAACCCCATACCACGTGGACGATACCACATCATGTAGACGACCCAACCCCACATGGACGACAATGCCCCATGCAGACGACACCACCTCATGTGAACTACCCCACCCCGTGCAGATGACACAACCTCATGTGGACGAATGCACCCCATGTGGGCGACCCCATCCCATGTGGATGACCCCACCTCATGTGGACGAACTCACCCCATGCACATGACACCACCTCATGTGTACAACCTCATCCCATGCAGACACCACCTCATGTGGACGACCTCAACCCATGCGGATGACTCCATCCCATGTGGATGACCCCACTTCATGTGGACAACACCACTCCATGTGGGGGACACTATCCGATGTGGAAGACATAACTTTATCTGCACGAACCCACCCCATGTGGGCAACCCTACCTGATGCGGAAGCCATCACCTCATCTGGACGATCCCACCCCTTATGGATGACACCACCTCATGTGGATGACAACACCCCATCCAGATGACACCACTCTATGTGGACGACCCAGACCGATGTGGACGACCCCACCCCATATGGATGACACCACCTCATGTGGACGACCCCATCCAGACGACCCAACCATGACATGGTGTCAACCACATGAGGTGGTGTTGTCTGCATGGGTTGGGGTCTTCGACATGAGGTGGTGTCATCCTCATGAGGTGGTGACCTCATGAGGACGACCCCACCCCATACCGACGACCACCACCTCATGTGGATGACATCATGTGGACGACTGCCTGTACCCTGTGGGTAATTCCACTCTTCTGTCTTCAATCCTGCCACCATTTTCCTCTCATATGGATAACACAACCTCATGTGGGCTATCTTGATGATGGTTCGGCCCTTCTGCCTCCATATTGCCCCTCATGTGGATGATATATCTGCAGTCTGTACTCTAAAGCTCTTGTTGGTGGCACAGCACCCCAAAGACAAGTAAGGTCCCAGAATTGGTGATATCTGACCTGGATTGCAACATGTTCACGATACACGAGTCCCAGCTCTGCACTCGGTGGTGGACGGACTGAGCCTGGTACCCTCTGATGGAGACAGGATTGGGAGTCATCGTTGGCAGATACTGTAGCATTTGCCCCATGAAAACATAAATTAGAGAAACCTCATTGTCTGTCTGAGACTAAATTTCTTTCTTTGTGGCCGTTGACACTTTCACATCTAGAAGTTTCCGAGAGCTCAGGATCCGTCGCCGGATAATCAAATTTCAAGTAAACTTCTAGATTTAAGCTCCGGCTGCACATAAAACGTGAGATTTCTCCTCCGAGTGTTCAGAAATAAAATGTGTCAGCAACTTGATCTAGCGGCCCACATGACTCGCTGCACAAACACCCCCCCCTCCCACCCCCCCCCCCCCCCCCCCCCCCCCCCCTCTGCAACTGCCTTGTTCTCCTTCATCCAGCAATGTGCAGAGAAACCTTGCACAGTCCTCAATGGCACAACATTTTAGTGATTGAGAAAAGGACGATGGGCCCCGGCTGCATGAAGCCATCATAGGGACAGACTGGATGGGGGGCCCCGGCCGCATGAAGCCATCATAGGGACAGACTGGATGAGGGGCCCGGCTACATGAAAATATCATAGGGACATACTGGACGAGGTGCCCTGGCTCTATGAACATATAATGAGGCACAGACAGGACAGGGTGTACCCAGGCTACATGAAGCCACTCATAGAACAGTGATCTGAGGGCCTCCGGGCTACATGAAGCCATCATGGACATACTGAATAAGGTCCCCGCTACTGAAGTCACTCATAGGGACAACTGGACGAGTGCCCCGCTACAGGAAGCCATCATAGGTCCTGATGGGCACAGTGGGAGACCCGCACGAAGCCATCTCTATGGAACAATACTGGAGGCAATCGGATTCGGCTACAGAAGATACATAGACTACTGGATAGGGGCCGGCTTCACGAAGATACATAGGGACAGACTGGGAGTCCCAGACACATAAAGCATCTATGAACCTATATTGATGAGGGCCCATCTTGGGGCTACATGCAAGCCATCATAGGACTAGACTGCGCGAAGGCCCCGATATGGAAGATATCATAGGCAGACTGGTTGAGGTCCTGTAACATGAAGATATTCATAGGGGACACATCTGTTGAGGGGTCCGGCTACATGAAGCATCATAGGACATACTGTGAGGGGTCCGGTACCTGAGATATCTAGGGAGACTGGTTAGGGGTCACGCTACATGAAGTCATCATAGGACATACCGGATAGTAACCCGGCTAAATTGAAGTCCATCATAGGGATTACTGACGAGGGGCACAACGGCTTCATGAACCCAGTATCATGGGAGGCACAGTGAGGGAGGATCACAGGCACATAAGTACTCATGTGACATACCAGATCTGAGGGTCCGACTCAATGGGAGTCATCTAGGGACAGTACGTGGATCTAGTAGACCGTAATACTGCAGGCCACATGTGGGAAGAAACTGCAGGATGGGTCACAGGCTATCTATTGAACTGAATATCCATGAGGGAATCATACGGTGACACCGAGGGCACGGCATCTTATGAACCATATCATAGGGACATACTGGTGAGGAGCACAACACAGGCTACATGTAGCCATATGAACTAATGGATGAGGGGTCCCGGCCACATTATTGGGAGACACCAGCACAGCCATCTCTATGTAACCTAATATTATTGGGGCCACATCATTGGGAGACACCAGCACAGCCATCTCTATGTAACCCAGTATCCTGAGGGCCACATCATTGGGAGACACCAGCACAGCCATCTCTATGTAACCCAGTATCCTGAGGGCCACATTATTGGGAGACACCAGCACAGCCATCTCTATGTAACCTAGATAGTCCTGAGAGCCTACATCATTGGGGACACCAGCAGCTATCTCTATGTAACCCAGTATCCTGAGGGCCACATCATTGGGAGACACCAGCACAGCCATCTCTATGTAACCCAGTATACTGAGGGCCACATCATTGGGAGACACCAGCACAGTCGTCTCTATGTAACCTAATATCCTAAGGGCCACTTCAATGGGAGACACCAGTACAGCCATCTCTATGTAACCCAATATCCCTGGGGCCACATCCATGGAAGACACCAACACAGTTATCTCTATGTAACCTAATATCCTGAGGGCCACATCCATGGAAGACACCGGCACAGCCATCTCTATGTAACCTAATATTCTGAGGGCCACCATCATTGGGAGACACCAACACAGTCATCTCTATGTAACCTAATATCCTGAGGGCCCCATCCATGGAAGATACCAGCACAGTCATCTCTATGTAACCTAATATCCTAAGAGCCACATCAACGGGTGACACCAGCACAGCCATCTCTATGTAACCCAGTATCCTGAGGTTCACAACACTGGGAGACACCAGCACAGCCATCTCTATGTAACCCAGTATCCTGAGGGCCACATCATTGGGAGACACCCGCAGAGTCGTCTATATGTAACCTAATATCCTGAGGGCCACATCGTTGGGAGACACCAGCACAGCCATCTCTATGTAACCTAATATCCTGAGGGCCACATCAAAGGGAGACACCAGCACAGCCATCTCTATGTAACCCAGTATCCTGAGGTCCACATCACTGGGAGACACAAGCACAGTCGTCTCTATGTAACCTAATATCCTGAGGGCCACATCGTTGGGAGACACCAGCACAGCCATCTCTATGTAACCTAATATCCTGAAGGCCACATCAATGGAAGACATCAGCACAGCCTTCTCTATGTAACCTAATATTTTTGGGGCCACATCATTGGGAGACACCAGCACAGACATCTCTATGTAACCTAATATCCTGAGGGCCACATCGTTGGGAGACACCAGCACAGCCATCTCTATGTAACCTAATATCCTGAGAGCCACATCAATGGGTTACACCAGCACAACCATCTCTATGTAACCCAGTATCCTGAGGGCCACATCACTGGGAGACACCAGCACAGCCATCTCTATGTAACCCAGTATCGTGTGGGCCACATAACTGGGAGACACCAGCACAGCCGTCTCTATGTAACCTAAGAGCCTGAGGGCCACATCGTTGGGAGACACCAGCACAGCTATCTCTATGTAACCTAATATCCTGAGGGCCACATCAACGGGTGACACCAGCACAACCATCTCTATGTAACCCAGTATCCTGAGGGCCACTTCATTGGGAGACACCAACACAGTCATCTCTATGTAACCTAATATCCTGAGGGCCCCATCCATGGAAGATACCAGCACAGTCATCTCTATGTAACCTAATATCCTAAGTGCCACATCAACGGGTGACACCAGCACAGCCATCTCTATGTAACCCAGTATCCTGAGGGCCACATCATTGGGAGACACCAGCACAGACATCTCTATGTAACCTAATATCCTGAGGGCCACATCATTGGGAGACACCAGCACAGCCATCTCTATGTAACCTAATAGCCTGAGAGCCACATCAATGGGTTACACCAGCACAACCATCTCTATGTAACCCAGTATCCTGAGGGCCACATCACTGGGAGACACCAGCACAGCCCTCTCTATGTACCAGTATCCTGAGGCCACATCACTGGGAGACACCAGCACAGTCGTCTCTATGTAAACCTAATATCCTGAGGCCACATCGTTGGGAGACACCAGCACAGCATTCCCATGTAACCTAATATCCTGAGGGCCACATCAACGGGTGACACCAGCACAACCATCTCTATGTAACCCAGTATCCTGAGGGCCACATCACTGGGAGACACCAGCACAGCCATCTCTATGTAACCCAGTATCCTGAGGGCCACATCCATGGAAGACACCAGCACAGCCATCTCTATGTAACCTATTATTCTGAGTGCCACATCATTGGGAGACACCAACACAGTCATCTCTATTTAACCTAATATCCTGAGGGCCACATCAACGGGTGACACCAGCACAGCCATCTCTATGTAACCCAGTATCCTGAGGGCCACATCACTGGGAGACACCAGCACAGCCATCTCTATGTAACCCAGTATCCTGAGGGCCACATCATTGGGAGACACCAGCACAGTCGTCTCTATGTAACCTAATATCCTGAGGGCCACATCATTGGGAGACACCAGCACAGACATCTCTATGTAACCCAGTATCCTGTGGGCCACATCATTGGGAGACACCAGCACAGCCATCTCTATGTAACCAAGTATCCTGAGGGCCACATCAGTGGGAGACACCAGAACAGTTGTCTCTATGTAACCTAATATCCTTGGGGCCACATCATTGGGAGATTCCTTCAGCGACAGCTCAGCATTTTGGGCTTCTCGCTGGTCACAGGGCAGTGTCACTTTCCAGATTGGTTTTATCTGCTTACAGTTTTGGCAGCAATTGTGCTAAACAGGGATTTTGTGAGCTTGGCTGTGAACACGACATTCCTGGTTGTGTATCACGTTGCCCGTACATTACCGGAATGGCAGACTCAGGGCTGAAATGACAGATCTGTCCAACCTGGGCTCCAGGAAAGCCGACCTTGCTCCCTAATCCACAGCTATTATTTTCCATCTGTAACAGATTTAAAAGCTAAAACAAGAACAAAGGCAAGATTTCTGGAGAAACCTACCTGCCTGATCGAGGCCACCACAACGGAGGCCCATCGAGAGCGGTAAACTCACAGGTCTTCCCCACACAGCTCATTGCTCAGACATAGGCTCCAGGTCTGGGGTCTAATTCTAAGCACCACCACTGCAGCACAACCCCGGTCACATGAGTTCCTCCAGCTAATTCAGGGCTGTGGAGTCTGCAAGCCGAAGCCCCGACTCCAACTCCTCAATTTCCCAACCCTCCGACTCCCAACTCCCGACTCCGACTCCTGACTCCGTCATACTCGGCGCATGTTTAAGTGATAACTTTACTGTAGTAAAAGGGTAACATCAGGCTGTTTATCACCTTATGATACAATAATCAAACTATTTAGGTAGAACAGACACTGACAAGCAAAAGGGTAACAATGTTTTGATCTTTTGAACACTTGTGGTTAGAGTTGAAGAAAAAGCTGTATTTGTATCCAAGTCCAGTCTGCACCAACATTGGGAATGTGTAGAAGAGACCTGGGGTCAGATTTTGGTCAAGATATGCTTGAATCTGATCCAGAGCCCAGAAGGATTCAGGCAGAGCTGAAAACCAAAGGTGGATTTCCCAAATACTAACAAAATAATAAAAATTAACATTTTAATTTTTAGGAGCAAAACAGTAACAATGCAGTTACAGGAAAGAATCTGCAGAACTAAGCAGATGCTAAATACTTGCATGTGACATTTATGTATAAGATCGGTAAGATGACTGTATATAAAATTACAGTAGCCTCATGTACAAAGCTGTAGTGGATGGAGAGATATGGAGCCTGAAAGTCACAAGTTCAAAACATTGTTACCATTTTGCTTGTCAGTGTAAAATATATTTATTGGATATGACTTTAGGACACAAAAAAAATTTAAATATGCAAAACCCTGCAGGAACATTCGTGGAGTCTCAGAATTTGTTCTGAGAAATAGTATTGCCTCCATCAGATTCTGCATAGACGACCTCACATCTGATCTCATTATTTCCAGGCTAGAGAACGGCCTCTCTACACTAACTTGGGGGCAAAGCGGTGACTACAGGGGCAACATCTCTAACAATGTCAGGGTATAAAGGAATTGCCTCAGCCACAGTCAGGTCTGATGAATGGTTGATCTTCTACTTCTTTGAAAGCAGGTGAAACATTTTGCTGAAATCTGTTTGCCCTGGGAGCAGAATCTTTTCCCCTGGGGCAGCGCTTTGCCTGCTCCATGTCATCAATTACACTCCTCATGTGATGAGGCTGAAGATATGGGAGCAGCAGCACTGGCCGCACCCAATTCCTCTTGCTCTGTGCATCGAACTAACTGGACCAACTTATTATAGATTTTGGGAGTCTGAGTCGGTCCCTTTTATGACGACTCCGACTCCTGCAAAATAGCCACCGACTCCGACTCCACGACTCCGACTCCACAGTCCTGCCAGCTATTCTGCTTATTCCCAAACTTCAGGTCAGAAATCCTGACTCAAAACTTTGTGATGCTACTACAAACTAACAGCAGAGGATTCTAGAGCAGAACAGAGGAGTTTATAGGAGACAGAGGGGTTGGGAGGGAGACAGAAGGGTTAGGAGGGGACAGAGAAGTCTGGAGGAGCACAAAGGAGTCTGGAGGAGGACAGAGGAGTCTGGAGGGACAGAGGAGTCTGGAGGGGCAGAGGGTTCTGACGGAGGACAGAGGAGCCTGTAGGAGACATAGAGGTTGCGAGGGGGCTAGATGGGTCTGGAGGGGGACGGAGTAGTCTGGAGGAGTACATAGCACTCAGGAAGAAGACATATGGGGGCTGAAAGTGGAGAGAGGTGTCTGGAGGAGGAGAGAGCAAAAGAAAGGGGAATCTGAAGGGCAGAGGGGACAGAGGGGTTTAGAGGGGACAAAGGGGTCTAGAGCTGGACAGGGGAGTCTGGAAGAAAAGAGAGGTCTGGAGAAGACTGGAGGAGGCCAGAGGAGTCTGCAGGGGACAGAAGAATTGGGAGTTGACAGAGGGATCTGGTGGGAACAGTGAGATCTGGAGGGGACAGAGGTGTCTGCAGGAGACAGCTGAATCTGAAGGGGAACAGAGGGGTCTAGAAGAGGACAGAGGTGTCGGAAGAGGACAGAAGAGCCTGAAGGGGTCAGAGGAGTTTGGAGGAGGACAGAGGGGAACAGTGGAGTTTAGATGTGGACAGAAGGGTTTGGAGGGGGACAGAGGAGTCTGGAGGAGCTGGAAGAGTCTGGAGATGACACAGGAGTTTGGAGGAGAGCAGTCTGGAGGAGACGAGATGGTCTGGAGAGGGACACAGGAGACTAGAGGAGAAAGAGGAGTCTGGAGGTGACATAGAAGTCTAGAGGGGACAGAAGTGTCTGGAGGAAAGAGGAGCCTGAAGGACAGATTGGACTGGAGGGGACAAAGGCTTCTGGAGAGAACAAAGGAGTCTAGAGGGGGACAGAGGGGTTTAGAGCTGGACAGAGGAGTTTATAAGGGCAGAGGTGTCTGGAGGGGAAAGAGGGTTCTGAAGGGGAAAGAAGGGTCTGGAGAGGACAGAGGGTTCAGAGGGGGAAAGATGACACTGGAGGAGGACAAAGGAGTCTAGAGGGGAGAGAGGAGTCTGGAGAAGATAGAGGGGTCTGGAAAGGATAGAGGGGTCAGGTAATGGCAGAGGAATCTGGAAGGGAAAAAGAGTCTGGAGAGGACTCTGGAGGGGAAAAGGGAGTCTGGGGAGTTACAGAGATGTCTTTATGGGACAGATGAATATGGAGGGAACTGAAGGGTCTAAAAGAGACAGAGAGGTCTAGAGGTGGACAGAGGGGTCTAGAGCTTGCAATGAATATAGGAGTGTAAAGGTGGACAGAAGAGGAGAAAGAAGAGTCTCAAGGGGACAGAGGAGTCTGGAGTAGGACAAAGGTCTGTGGAGGGGATGAGGGGCTTCAAGATGGAAAGAGGAGCCTGGAGAGGACAAAGGAGTCAGGACACAGATGAATATCAAGGGGACAAACTGGTCTGGAGAAGGCAGAAAAATGTGGAGGGGAAAGAGGCATCTGGAGATGAATAAAGGGGCTGTGGGGTGGGAAAGGGACAGGGGAGTTGAGAAAAAGGGGTGTTTGGAGGGCACAGAGGAGTCTGGATATGGTCTAGAAAAGATAGAGGGATTTGGAGGAGACAGAGAGTTCCTAAGGGAACAAGGAGTCTACTGGAAAGAGATGGGTCTGGAGAGGACTTGGAAGTCTGGCGGGGACCAGATTCGTCTGAAGGGGTCAGGAGGTGCCTAGAGGGGCTTAGGGGTCTGTAGGGGACAGGGTTGGGGGGGCAGAGGATTTGGGGGGGAAAAAAAGGGTTCTTGGGGGAAAAAGGGTCTGGAGGAAACAGAGGAGTCTGGTGGAAACAGAGGAGTCTGGAGGAGACAGAGGGGTCTAATTAGTTCCTCTAGAGCATTTTCTTAAAAATAAAGTAATTTTTTGGTGCGGAGATCCTGAGTAACGAGATGCCCATTGCCCTCCAGATGTTCCCAATAATTTCATGTTCTTCAGACTAGGTGGTATTTTACAGTAGAATGTAATGTTTGGCAGAGAGATCCGGGGTAACGAGGTGCACATCCCCATTCCCAATTTAAAACCCACTAAAAAGACTTTGATGAAAATTACGCTCTTCTTCAGGATCTAGCTGCTGTTTGGGCCCAAACATGGCGGAAGGAGTGGCCCCCTCCTGCTTCTTGTTTCCAGCCTCTGGCCTTTGAAGTGGGGGCCAGGAGTGGCCACACTGAAATGTGCAGGAACAGGTGTCAGTGCGGACTGTCCCGGCTGTGCTTTCCATAAAGTGAGGCAAGGAGTCAGGTGTCGCTGGGTTGCTGACTTCGGCTGTGCCCAATGTTCTCCTAATGATTAATAGATTTTGTCTTGTGAAGTCTTGGCCTCCCGGGGCCCGAGCGTGCCTTAGCTGATTTACTGACCACATTGCGTGTTGTCCTGTTGGAGGGGACAGCTGTCCCTGATAATTTACATTCATGACTTTTCTTCTGGACTCCCGGGGGCATGCAGGCACATACCAGAGGCCAACAACATTTAGTAAAGTTGGATTAGCAGACCACTAACTTCACAGCTCAAACAAAGGGGGATTGTCCACAAATGGCTGATCCAACCTCCAGCCCACACTCCAAGTGCCAGCCTAATCCACAACCTGCTGCTCCAGCGCCAGGTGGGCCGGAGACTAATCTCAGGCTTCAGCCGCAGCATTAATGGGGCGTTGATCCCATCAGGGATGGGGGTCGTATCCGACTTCTGATATCACCCGAACCGATTCCTCTGGCGTCATGTTATGAGGATGAGAGACAAGAGGAAAAGCTCTTAAAAAACGCAAAAATTATGAAGGCACAATGGAGAGGGGAAAACGAGGAAAAAAACTTTAAGGTCACATTGGTGAGGAAAAACCCTGGAAAGATTTAATGGCCACTCTAATGGTGGAGCACTATATGTAGGCACTGATGATGGAGCACTGTATGGGGCATGATGGTGGAGACATGTGGAGGCATGATGGGGGGCACTATATGGAGGCACTGATGGTGGGGGCACAAAAAAGAGGGACTGATGGTGGAGCACTATATGGAGGCTCTGATTGTGGAGCACTGTATGGAGGCAATGATGGTGGAGCATACATGCCACTCTGTGGGGGGCACTATGGGGGCCGATGGTGGGGCACAAAAATAGAGGCATGATGGTGGCACTTATGGGGCTCTGATTGGGAGCACTGTAGGAGGCAATGATGGGGGGCACTCATCCCACTTGTTTGGTGGGGCCTAGGGAGCACTGATGGTGGGGCATTATTGGGGGCACTGATGTGGAGCACTTATGGAGGCCTGGTGGGGAGCATTTGGGGGGCCTGATGGTGGGGCACTTTGGGGGCCAATAGGGGGCACTGTATGGAGGCTTAAAGGGGGGACTAAAGGGGCCCCTTGATGGTGGACATCATGGCCCTCTTGGTGGGCACTATGTGGAGGCACTGAGGTGGAGATTATATGGAGGATGATGGTGGAGCACTGTATGGCCGCTCTGATGATGGAGCACTATATGGCCGCTCTGATGGTGGAGCACTGTATGGCCACTCTTATGGTGGAGCACTATATGGAGGCACTGATGGTGGAGCACTGTATGGAGGCTCTGATGGTGGAGCACTGTATGGAGGCACTGATGATGAAGCACTGTATGGGCGAACTGATGGTGGAACACTCTATGGAGGCACTGATGGTGGAGCACTGTATGGAGGCACTGATGGTGGAGCACTGTATGGCAGCACTGATGGAGAATTACTATATGGAGGCACTGGTGGTGGAGCACTACATGAAGGCACTGATGGTGGAGTACTACGTGGAAGAACTGATGGTGGAGCACTATATGGAGGCACTGATGGTGGAGCACAATATGGAGGCACTGATGGTGGAGCACTATATGGAGGCACTGATGGTGGAGCACTGTATGGAGGTTCTGATGGTGGAGCACTGTATGGCCGCACTGATGGTGGAGCACTATATGGAGGCACTGATGGTGGAGCACTGTATGGCCACACTGTTGGTGGAATATTCTATGGCTGCACTGATGGTGGAACACTATATGGAGGCCCTAACTATGGAGCACTGTATGGTGGCACTTATAGTGGAGGAGTGTAAGCAGTAGTGAATGGCTGCATTGATGATGGAGCAATGGTGGAGGACTGTATGGCTCTACTCATGATGGAGCAATGGTGGAGCACTGTATGGTTATACTGATGATGGAGCAATGGTGGAGCACTGTATGGCTATACTAATGATGGAGCAATGGTGGAGCACTGTATGGTTATACTGATGGTGGAGCAATGGTGGAGCACTGTATGGCTATACAAATGATGGAGCAATGGTGGAGCACTGTATGGTTATACTGATGATGGAGCAATGGTTGAGCACTGTATGGCTATACTAATAATGGAGAAATGGTGGAGCACTGTATGGTTATACTGATGATGGAGCAATGGTGGAGCACTGTATGGTTATACTAATGATGGAGCAATGGTGGAGCACTGTATGGTTATACTGATGATGGAGCAATGGTGGAGCACTGTATG
This sequence comes from Phyllomedusa bahiana, assembly GCA_025379985.1. Taxonomy (NCBI): domain Eukaryota; kingdom Metazoa; phylum Chordata; class Amphibia; order Anura; family Hylidae; genus Phyllomedusa; species Phyllomedusa bahiana. The sequence continues at coordinate 24,117 of JAODAL010030883.1, read as the reverse complement.
GCTTTACTAATGATGGTGCAATGGTGGAGCACTGTATGGTTATACTGATGATGGAGCAATGGTGGAGCACTGTATGGTTATACTGATTATGGAGCAATGGTGGAGCACTGTATGGTTATACTGATGATGGAGCAATGGTGGAGCACTGTATGGCTATACAAATGATGGAGCAATGATGGAGCACTGTATGGTTATACTGATGATGGAGCAATGGTTGAGCACTGTATGGCTATACTAATGATGGAGCAATGGTGGAGCACTGTATGGTTATACTGATGATGGAGCAATGGTGGAGCACTGTATGGTTATACTTATGATGGAGCAATGGTGGAGCACTGTATGGTTATACTGATGATGGAGCAATGGTGGAGCACTGTATGGTTATACTGATGATGGAGCAATGGTGGAGCACTGTATGGTTATACTAATGATGGAGCAATGGTGGAGCACTGTATGGTTATACTGATGATGGAGCAATGGTGGAGCACTGTATGGCTATACTAATGATGGAGCAATGGTGGAGCACTGTATGTTTATACTGATGATGGAGCAATGGTGGAGCACTGTATGGCTATACTAATGATGGAGCAATGGTGGAGCACTGTATGGTTATACTGATGATGGAGCAATGGTGGAGCACTGTATGGCTATACTAATGATGGAGCAATGGTGGAGCACTGTATGTTTATACTGATGATGGAGCAATGTTGGTGAACTGTTTGGTTATTCGTGATATGGAGCAATGGTGGAGCACTGTATGGTTATACTGATGATGGAGCATTTGTATGGCCGCATTGACATTAAAGCACTGTATGAGTCCACAGATGATGTATGGTCACAGTGACGGTAAAGCACTGTATGGAGGCAGTGATGGTGGAGCACACAGTATTCTGGTCCCTGCAGAGAAAGGATTTATTAGATTTCTCTGTGCTTACCCTATTGCCCTATTCCCCTATTTTATCCTTGCTGACATTGGCTGTTTTCATGCAGTAATTTTATATTATAGTATTGTCATGCTATTTTTCTATTTGGCTCCCAGTAGGTGGGTCTCTCCTCCCAGTAGGCAGGTCTCTCCTCCCAGTAGGCCTGTCTTCCCTCACTGAAGACTGGTAACATCATTATTCTGTGTGAGCAGTGGAAGGGAGAGGATGTCACAGCTCTGCAGACCTCCTGCAATGGTCATTTCTCATGCCTGGAAAGCTGTCACCTCCCTCACTAGCTGCACAAGCACCTTGTAAGCAGAAAACCTGCATTGGTGTAAACAATTATATACACAGCCTGAACTGATGAAACAAATATAAGAAATGCAGTGTATAAGGCTATGTTATATGGGTGGGAGGAGCAGAGTATATAAAACTGTGTTATATTAGTGGGAGGAGCAGAGCGCATAAGGCTGTGTTATATGGGTGGGGGATGAGTGTATAAGGCTATTTATATGGGTGGGGGGAACAGAGTGTATAAGGCTATATTATATGGGTGAGTGAGCAGAGTGAATAAGGGTGTGTTATATGGGTGGGGGAGCAGAGTTTATAAGGCTGTGTTATATTGATGATGGGAGCTGAGTCTATAAGGGTGTGTTATATGGGTGGGGGAGCAGAGTATATAAGGGTGTGTTATATGGGTGGGGGAAGCAGAATGTGTAAGGCTGTGTTATATGGGTGGGGAGCAGAGTGTTTAAGGCTGTGTTATATAGATGAAGGGAGCAGAGTTTATAAGGCTGTGTTATATTGATGATAGGAACTGAGTGCATAAGAGTGTGCTATATGGGTGGGGAGCAGAGTATATAAAGGTGTGTTATATGGGTGGGGGAAGAAGAATGTAAAAGGATTTTTTATATGGGTGGGGAGCAGAGTGTATAAGGCTGTGTTATATGGATGACGGGAGCTGAGTGTATAATGGTGTGTTATAAGGGTGGAGGAGCAGAGTGTTTCATATGAGTGGGGGGAGTGGAGTGTGTAAGGCTGTGCTATATGGATGATGGGAGCTGAGTGTATAAGGCTGTGTTATACGTGCAGGGGGAACAGATTGTATAAGGGTGTGTTATACAGTTGAGGGAGCACAGTGTATAAGGCTGTGTTATACGTGCAGGGAGAACAGAGTGTATAAGGGTGTGTTATACAGGTGAGGTAAGCACAGTGTATAAGGGTGTGTTATATGTTTGGGGGGAGCAGAGTGTATAAGGCTATTTTATATGGGGGAAGCAGAGCAAATAAGGCTTTGTTATATGGGTGGGGGAGAAGAGTGTTTAAGGGTGTGTTATATTGGAGTGGGGAGCAGAATATATAAGGCTGTGCTATAAAGGTGGGGAAGCAGAGTGTATAAGGCTGTGTTATATGGGTGAGGGGAGCAGAGTGTATAAGACTGTGTTATATTGGTGGTGGAAACAGAGTGTATAAGGGTGTGTTATATGGGTGGGGGAGCAGAGTGTATAAGGCTGTGTTATATTGATGATGGGAGCTGAGTTTATAAGGGTGTAAACCACCTATAAAGAAAACCAGGGCTATATAAGAAGAATACCCAAGACCAACTATAAACTATGTAGTACACCTATAACAAAGACGGTCTTACCAGATGGTAATGTTAAAATGAATAACTTTATTTGACATATCAAAATACATAAAAACCAGATAAAAAATGATAGTGGAACTACACAAAATGCGAGACCTCCTATACTACATCAAAATATTTTTAAGTCCCAAGTAAGGATGGGTAACCCCTAGTAATACAATTCAATTACAGATCATAGTAGTATAAATACATGAAATTTTAAATATATATTAATGCAAATATATACCCGACCTTAGAAGAGAGACATCACAGATAACTTCGTAGTGAGCAGATGGAGTAACGGAGGCCCGCGCCCCAACGCGCGTTTCGCCGTTCGCTTCGTCCGGGGATTGAGCTCCCAAATGGGGGATGTGGTATTTAAGTGAGTAGCCATTGTCAAGTACCCTCCTCCTTGTAATAAACTAGCCCAATGAAATGAGCTGTGAAGTGACTGGCAGCACTCTGCACCTATGTGCCTAAATAAGCATTATAGAGAAATGCAAATCGCCGCATATTATAAAGTGCACTGACCAAAGATAGACGAGGTGGAACGGCGTCCTGCAGACTCCACGGCGCATGCGCAACTTCCCTGCGCCTGCGCATAAATACACAATGGCATGCCCTGATTTAAAATGGATACCGGAGGAGATGTTCAATCCGCGCATGCGCGAAACCGACGCGCATGCGCAGATGAACATCTCTATTACGGGACGTCCGTGATAGACTGTCTAAATGTAAGCAGTTTATTAGAAAGTATACTGGGACACATAAGTGAATAAAGTGCTTAGTGAATGAAAAAATAATAAAAACGAAAAGCGATGAGAAGGAAAATGTGACACAGCATTAGCGAAAATAGTGAAAGCGTGACAAGTGACATGCAAGTGATAAAAGTGATTTAATAGATAATAATATAAATGTGACATCTGTATGGTTGATGAACCAACACAATACATATTAAAATACCTCCATATATCACATATATAAATATATTAATTCAAGTGCATATTAATAGTGTATATGTAAAATATATAATTTTAACAAGTGCTAGTCAATAGAAATGTATATCTACTGTAGTGAATTCATATCGTGGATTGGGAAAAAGCATGGTAAAAATAATAACTACATATAAATATATAAATGGGATAATGAATAACATTCATTAAAAATTATGATATGAAAATTATATAGAAAATACTGAGATACATGTGTGTCCATAAACTGAAGATAGTGCGAGTACTGTCAATACCATGTGATTGTATCCATTGGAAGAAGAGCAGGTACAAAAACAGCTGGCATAGATGATATAGATATGTGTCCATAAACTGAAAAAAGTGCGTGTGCTGTCGATCCCATGTGATTGTATCCGTTGGAAGAAGAGCAGGTACAAAAACAACTGGCATAGATGATGTAACTAGGATAAAAAATACAGAGTTAATATATATACAAAATCAATTTTAAAATACACTTAAAAATCAAACCAAGGCAAAGATATCACAAAGCTTAACAAAAGACAAAGAGAAGAAAAAAGAAAAAATTATAAGAATGGAGCAAAATTAAGTTGTTCATTTAAACCCCTAGGGTGGACTGTATTTAATGTAAAAATCCACCTCACCTCACGTTGGGCTAGAATGTTTCTCCAGTTTCCGCCTCTTGAATCAAAAAGAACACGGTCGATTCCCCTAAAGCGCAGGCCAGTGGCATCACAATTATGTTCCTCTTTAAAGTGTCTGGGTATCGGATGTAATGAATCAATGTCATCAGAGGTATCCGCAGCTTCAATGCCTAAGACATGTTCGCGAATGCGTCTTCGGAATTGCCTGGATGTCATACCAACATACATGAATCCACATGGGCAGATAGCACAATAGATTACACCTTCTGTGGCACAAGAGATGGTATGTGTAATTTTAAAATTCTTATAATTGGAGGAATTCCAAAATGTATCCGTCGTATCCATATTATTACATGCTTTGCATTTTCCACATGGGTGACATCCCCACTTTTTGCCCTTAGATCCAAATGCATTTTCAGGGCGGACACCAGGGTAATCGCTTCTGACTATGCTACATAGTTTATAAGGGTGTGTTATATGGGTGGGGAAGCAGGGTTTATAAGGCTGTGTTATATTGATGATGAGAGCCGAGTGCATAAGAGTGTGTTATTTTGGTGGAGGAGCAGGGTGTATATGGCTGTGTTATATTGATAATGGGAGTGTATAAGGGTTGTGGGGGTTTTAGCTCAGTGGCAGTCACGGTAAGAGCAGACACAGGTGGTAAGGTGCAAACATGAACAAAAGTTTATTGTCTTCTAGACGCCAAACAACAACATAAAAACCACGCTTACTTCAGATTATCAACCAAACCAGTTCAGACAGAGTCCTTTCTTCAGGAGCAGCAGAAATTTGTACATTAAGGAACAGCCTCACCAGGTCAGTGGCACATATTCCACAGCAACACTTGGCAGCTTGATGTCTCCACAGCTCACAGAAAGCCTCCAGCTTTGCTCAGACTGTTCCACCCTGAGCTGTGTCCTCTGCCTTATATATGCCTGGTAAGGCCTAGGCTGGATTATGGTAGCGACCTTCCCACCCGACTCTCCGGCCGCTCCATAAATAACCCGGACCCGAACTACCATAATAACAAATGGTCAGCAACATAACATCGCTGACAACAAACTAAAGGTTTTTTTATATCACCGAGGCAAGCCACCTTGGTGATACATACCTCCCATCAACCACTCTACCCCTTGGTCTCTTACATACCCCACCCTCTGCCCCAAGCCGGGTGGCTGGGCACCGTCTGTCACCAAGCTATGGCCCTTCGACAATGCCTCCGCATTCCCATGTAGCTTCCCTGGCCTGAGCTCCACATGTAAGTCAAAGTCTTGGAGTGCCAGAAACCACCGCATGACCCTGGCGTTGTTCCCTTTTCTCTCCCTCATGCATTTTAACGGGGTATGGTCAGATATTAACCTAAATCTTCTCCCCAGAAGGTAATATCTTAAGGAGTCAAGAGCCCGCTTAATGGCGAGACACTCCTTCTCTACTATGGCATAGTTCTTCTCACATGCCGACAGCTTCCTACTGAGGAACATGACAGGGTGTTCTTCACCGTTAATTTCCTGGGATAAGACAGCACCCAGACCCACATCTGACGCATCTGTCTGCACTCTAAATCCTTTACCAAAATCTGGGGCCACAAGCACTGGCTGCTTACACAGAGCCTGTTTCAGCTCTTGAAATGCCCTTTCCGCATCTGGAGAACACTTAGCCATGACGGACTTTGCACCTTTTGTAAGGTCTGTTAAAGGGGCTGCTACTGTGGCGAAATTAGGAATAAATCTCCTGAGGCTTGATCTCCCCTTTCCCCACAATATACCCCAGATAGCTCGCCTCTTCAATGGCCATGGCACATTTCTTGGGTTTCACAGTGAAACCAGCTTTCCTTAATGCCCCAAGGACTGCCTGGACTTTACCCAGGTGGCTTTCCCAATCCCGGCTAAAAATGACGATATCATCTAAATATGCTGCAGCATACTCTTTGTGGGAGCCTACGACTCTGTCCATGGCCCTCTGGAAGGTCGCAGGGGCTCCCTGCAACCTGAAAGGCATCCTAACATATTGGTAACAACCATCTGGTGTGGAGAAGGCCGTTTTCTCTCTAGACTCTTTGGAAAGGGGAATCTGCCAGTAGCCCTTCGTTAGGTCCAAGGTGGTAATATACCGAGCAGGTCCTAGCCTCTCAATGAGTTCATCCACCCTAGGCATCGAATAGACATCACATTTGGACACTTCATTGCACTTCCTATAGTCATTGCAAAACCGACACTTGCCAGACGGCTTTGGCACCAGGACCATAGGGCTTGACCACCAACTCTTTGCCTCCTTATTTACCCCCAGCTTTAACATTCTTTTTACCTCAACAGAAATCACCTCTCTACGGGCCTCCGGAACTCGGTAGGGTTTGATGTTTACCCGAACATAAGGTTCTGTGAGGATCTCATGTTCAATGACCTGGGTGAGGCCGGGTAAGTTTGAGAACATATCACGGTTCTGCTGCAGTAACTCCCGACACAGTTGTTTCTGGGAAGGGGATAAAGCCTCTTCAATTTTAACATCCTCAAGACTGACCTCTGGCTGGGCCACCAGGGAAGGAGGTTCAGGGGGACCTCTATCTTTCCAAGGCGTTATTAAATTAACATGATATATTTGGAAAGGTTTCCGTTTCCCCGGCTGATGGATTTTGTAGTTTACCTCACCTACCTTTTCCACCACTTCATATGGTCCCTGCTACTAAGCCAGGAACTTGCTCTCCACGGTGGGCACAAGTATGAGCACTCAGTCTCCTGGTTGGAAATGTCTAAGTCGGGCTGATCGTTGTACACTCTAGCCGGGGTCTCCTGGGCCTTGAGCAAATGTTCCCTCACAATGGGAATAACCTTGGAGATCCTCTCCTGCATTTGCATGACATGCTCAATCACACTTTTATAGGGAGTGGCTTCACTCTCCCACGTCTCCTTAGCCACATCAAGCAAACCTCTAGGATGCCGGCCATACAACACTTCAAAGGGCGAAAACCCCGTGAAAGCTTGAGGAACCTCTCTGACCGAGAACAGCAAATGTGGGAGTAGGCAGTCCCAATCTCTGCCATCCTTCGCTACCACCTTTTTTAACATGGACTTTAAGGTTTTGTTAAACCTTTCCACTAAGCCATCTGTCTGGGGATGGTATACCGAGGTTCTTAATTGGGCGATTTTTAGGATTTTGAACACTTCCTTCATGACCTTGGACATAAATTGGGTCCCCTGGTTGGTCAGGATTTCCTTGGGTAGTCCCATTCGCGAGAATATCTGGAAAAACTCGTGGGCTATGCTCTTAGCAGTGGGGTTCCGTAGAGGCACTGCCTCAGGGTACCGGGTAGCATAATCCACCACCACTAATATATACTGATGTCCTCTGGCGGACTTCACCAGAGGCCCTACCAAGTCCATGGCGATGCGTTGGAATGGGACCTCTATAAAAGGTATGGGGACTAAAGGACTCCGGAAGTGTGCGAGCGGGGAGGTTAACTGGCAAACCAGGCAAGACTGACAGTAGTTGCAGATTTCCTTTAAGCACCCGGGCCAGTAGAACTGTTGCAGGACCCTCTCTTGCGTTTTTCAGCCCCCAAGTGACCACCTAACACATGAGAATGGGCCAATTCTAGGACCAGACAACGATAAGGCCCTGGGACAAGTAATTGCTCTACCACTTCGTCCCTCACTTTAGTAGACCGGTACACAAGCTCATTGTTCACTGAAAAATGGGGGAACCGCGTGTCATCACCTGGCTCTTGGGGAACCCCATTTATCACTGTCACCTGATCCAGGACACCTTTTAAAGTTAAATCCCGGAGTTGGGCAGTCCCGAAATTCTCCTAGGAGACTTCCAGATCAGAGGCAATCACCTCAGAGGATACTTTCTCTTCCTCATTCCCAGCCAATACACACAACGGAAACTCACTCCCACTGTCCGGGGGACCGATATTATCTCCAGAACCATCTTTACTTCCTAGTTGATCAGGGGTTCTAACTTTTCCCCATAAATCCCAGAAAAGAGGGAAATCACGCCCAACAATGATGTCATGTAGAAGTCCTTTCACCACCCCTATCCCGTGGGACACGACACCGCAGTGCGTCTGCAGGGTAACCTGGGCCATAAGATATGCTTTAGTATCCCCATGGATACACATCACCCCCGGCTGTTTTCCAGGTACCAGTTCATGGGGCAGAGTAGCAGCCACCAGGGTGATTCGGCTTCCTGAGTCCAAAAGTCCAGTCACCAGGACTCCATTCACCCTCACTCGGCAGACCTGTCGCCCCTCGCCTAGATGAGGGACGGCACTGCACGCAGGTTGGGCAAACATAGAGCAGCGCCTCCCAATGGAGCAGTCCATTGACTCGGAAGCAGTGGGACAGTGTGCCGCTATATGGCCTGGACCCTGGCACCTCCAGCAGATGATGGGGCGGGCTTAGTTCCCGGTAGACGTCGTTGGGCCCTCCTGGATCCTTTGATGCCTGTCCCTGGAAGGCTTGGTCGACCTCCGTTTAGATCCAGCGCCATTTTGGAAAACCCAGTAGGGAGATCTCAGACCCCCCAGACTGCCCAGGGAGTGCTCGACAGCCGCATACCATTCTAGCAGGCTCACCACTTAATCTGCATTATGGGGGTCCCCTTGGGCAACCCAGCACTGGACGGGCTCAGGGATAGCGTGGACAAAGCAATCCATTACCACACATTCCACCATCTGAGCAGGGGTTGTAGCCACTTTTGGACCAGGTGGAACAGGTCAAACATTTGGGACCTGGAGGCTTGTCCTTGCAAAATGCCCAGCGGTGCACCCTTTGTGCCTTGACGGCCAATGTGTATCCCAGACGGGCCAATATCTCGGCTTTCAGTTAACCATACTCCTTAGCATCCTGGGGAGGTAATTCATAGTAGGCTTTCTGGGGTTCACCAGTGAGATACGGGGCAAGGACCTCAGCTCACTGTTCTGGGGGCAGTTTCTCCCTGTCTGCTACCCTCTCAAACACAGACAGGAATGCCTCCACATCATCCTCCGGGGTCATTTTTTGTAGTGCTTCTCTTACAGTCCTCCTTGCCTTAGTACTGTCATCACGGCTTGGGGAAGGCACAGATTCCCTGGTTCTGATGGCGTCCATCAGGAGAGCCATCTGCTGAGCTAGGAGCTTGATAGTCTCCTGTTTAGCCCTGTGTGTCCGCTGAAAAGCCTGCTGTTGCTGAGCGCTGCTCTACACCAGGTTTAATGAGCTCCTCAACGCCTTCAGAGCGTGCTATGGCTTTCACCCAGGACATACAGTCTCAAGCAACAACTTGTAATCCCCTGTGCACTTGGGAGTAATGCCCGCATCCGAAGCACCAATTGTGGGAGTTTTAGCTCAGTGGCAGTCACGGTAAGAGCAGACACAGGTGGTAAGGTGCAAACATGAATAAAAGTTTATTGTCTTCTAGATGCCAAACAACAACAAAAAAAACATGCTTACTTTAGATTATCAATCAAACCAGTTCAGACACAGTCCTTTCTTCAGGAGCAACAGAAATTTGTACATTAAGGAACAGCCTCACCAGGTCAGTAGCACAGATTCCACAGCAACACTTGGCAGCTTGATGTCTCCACAGCTTACAGAAAACCTCCAGACTGTTCCACCCTGAACTGTGTCAGCTGCCTTATATATGCCTGGTAAGGCCTGGGCTGGAGTATGGGAGCGACCTTCCCACCCGACTCTCCGGCCGCTCCATAAATAACCCGGACCCGAACTACCATAATAACAAATGGACAGTAACATAACATCCAGAGCAAAAAACTAAAGGGTTTTTTATATCACCGAGGCCAGCCACCTTGGTGATACATACATCCCATCAACCATTCTACCCCTTGGTCTCTTACAGGGTGTGTTATATGGGTGGGGGAGCAGAGTGCATCAGGCTCTGTGACTTGGGGGGGGGGAGCTGGGTGTATAAGGCTTTGTTATATGGGTGCGGGGAGCAGAGTGTATGATATTGTTTAATATGGGTGGGGAGGAGCTGAGTGCATAAGGCTGTGTTATATGGGCGATTGAAGCAGAGTGTATAAGGCTGTGTTATATAGTTGCGGCGAGCAGAGAGTATAAGGGAGTGATATATAGGTGATGGGAGCAGAGTATATAAGGCTTTGTCATATGGGTGGAGGAAGCAGAGTGTATAAGGGTGTGTTATATGGGTACTGGAAGCAGGGTTTGTAAGGGTGTTTCCTATGAGTGTGGGGAGTGGAGTGTATAAGGCTGTGCTATATGGATGATGGGAGCTGAGTGTATAAGGCTGTGTTATATGTGCAGGGGGAACAGAGTGTATAAGGGTGTGTTATATAGGTAAGGGGAGCATAGTGTATAAGGATATGTATTATGGGCGGGGGAATGGAGTGTATAAGGCTGTGTTATATGTGCAGGGGGAGCAGAGTGTATAAGACTGTGTTAAATGGGGAAGCAGAGAAAATAAGGCTGTGTTATATGGGTGGGGGGAGCAGAGTGTTTAAGGCTGTTTGTTATGGGAGGGGGGAGCAGAGTGCATAAGGGTGTGTTATATTGGAGTGGGTAGCCGAGTTTATAAGGCTGTGCTATAAAAGTGGGGGAGCAGAGTGCATAAGGCTGTGTTATATGGGTGGGTGGAACAGAGTGTATAAGGGTGTGTTATATGGGTGAGGGGTGCAGAGTGCATAAGGCTGTGTTATATGGGTGGTGGAAACAGAGTGTATAAGGCTGTGTGATAAGGGGGGGGGGAGCAGTGTGTATAAGGGTGTGTTATATGGGTGGGGGAGAAGAGTGTATAAGGCTGTGTTATATAGGGGATGAGCAGATTGTATAAGTCTGTGTTGGTGAGGGGAGCAGAGTGTTTAAGAGTGTGTTAAGTGGGTAGGAGCAGCAGAGTGTATAAGGTTGTGTTATATTGGTGGGGGAGCAGAATATATAAGGGTGTGTTTTATGGCTGGAGGAGCAGAGTGTAAAAGGGTTTGTTATATGGGTGGGGGGAGCAGAGTGTATAAGGCTGCCTTATATGGATGATGGGAGCTGATTGTATAAGGCTGTGTTATATGGGTGTGGGGAAGCAGAGTGTATAAGGCTGTGTTATATTGATGATGAGAGCCGAGTGCATAAGAGTGTGTTATTTTGGTGGAGGAGCAGTGTGTATAAGGCTGTGTTATATTGATAATGGGAGTGTATAAGGGTTGTGGGGGTTTTAGCTCAGTGGCAGTCACGGTAAGAGCAGACACAGGTGGTAAGGTGCAAACATGAACAAAGTTTATTGTCTTCTAGACGCCAAACAACAACATAAAAACCACGCTTACTTCAATTATCAACCAAACCAGTTCAGACACAGTCCTTTCTTCAGGAGCAGCAGAAATTTGTACATTAAGGAACAGCCTCACCAGGTCAGTGGCACATATTCCACAGCAACACTTGGCAGCTTGATGTCTCCACAGCTTACAGAAAGCCTCTAGCTTTGCTCAGACTGTTCCATCCTGAGCTGTGTCAGCTGCCTTATATATGCCTGGTAAGGCCTGGGCTGGATTTAATGGGAGCGACCTTCCCACCCCGATTTCCCCGGGCCCCGCTCCATAAATAACCCGGACCCGAACTACCATAATAACAAATGGACAGTAACATAACATCCAGAGCAAAAAACTAAAGGGTTTTTTATATCACCGAGGCCAGCCACCTTGGTGATACATACCTCCCATCAACCATTCTACCCCTTGGTCTCTTACAGGGTGTGTTATATGGGTGGGGGAGCAGAGTGCATAAGGCTATGTTACATGGGTGGGGGGAGCTGAGTGTATAAGGCTTTGTTATATGGGTGCGGGGAGCAGAGTGTATGATATTGTTTAATATGGGTGGGGAGGAGCTGAGTGCATAAGGCTGTGTTATATGGGCGATTGAAGCAGAGTGTATAAGGCTGTGTTATATAGTTGCGGCGAGCAGAGAGTATAAGGGAGTGATATATAGGTGATGGGAGCAGAGTATATAAGGCTTTGTCATATGGGTGGAGGAAGCAGAGTGTATAAGGGTGTGTTATATGGGTACTGGAAGCAGAGTTTGTAAGGGTGTTTCCTATGAGTGTGGGGAGTGGAGTGTATAAGGCTGTGCTATATGGATGATGGGAGCTGAGTGTATAAGGCTGTGTTATATGTGCAGGGGGAACAGAGTGTATAAGGGTGTGTTATATAGGTAAGGGGAGCATAGTGTATAAGGATATGTATTATGGGCGGGGGAATGGAGTGTATAAGGCTGTGTTATATGTGCAGGGGGAGCAGAGTGTATAAGGCTGTGTTAAATGGGGAAGCAGAGAAAATAAGGCTGTGTTATATGGGTGGGGGGAGCAGAGTGTTTAAGGCTGTTTGTTATGGGAGGGGGGAGCAGAGTGCATAAGGGTGTGTTATATTGGAGTGGGTAGCCGAGTTTATAAGGCTGTGCTATAAAAGTGGGGGAGCAGAGTGCATAAGGCTGTGTTATATGGGTGGGTGGAACAGAGTGTATAAGGGTGTGTTATATGGGTGAGGGGTGCAGAGTGCATAAGGCTGTGTTATATGGGTGGTGGAAACAGAGTGTATAAGGGTGTGTTATATGGGTGGGGGAGCAGTGTGTATAAGGGTGTTTTATATGGGTGGGGGAGAAGAGTGTATAAGGCTGTGTTATATAGGGGATGAGCAGATTGTATAAGTCTGTGTTGGTGAGGGGAGCAGAGTGTTTAAGAGTGTGTTAAGTGGGTAGGAGCAGCAGAGTGTATAAGGTTGTGTTATATTGGTGGGGGAGCAGAATATATAAGGGTGTGTTTTATGGCTGGAGGAGCAGAGTGTAAAAGGGTTTGTTATATGGGTGGGGGGAGCAGAGTGTATAAGGCTGCCTTATATGGATGATGGGAGCTGATTGTATAAGGCTGTGTTATATGGGTGTGGGGAGCAGAGTGTATAAGGCTGTGTTACATGGGTGGGGAGAGCAGAGTGAATATGGCTGTGTTATAAGGGTGGGGGGAGCAGAGTGTATAAGGCCAGGGGGAACAGAGTGTATAAGGGTGTGTTATACAGGTTAGAAGAGCAGAGTGTATAAGGCTGTGTCATAGGCGTGATGAAAGCAGAGTGCATAAGGGTGTGTTGTACGGGTGGGGAGAGCAGAGTGTATAAGGTTGTGTTATATGGGTGGGAAGAGCAGAGAGTATAAGTCTATGTTATATGGGTGGAGAGAGCAGATTGTACAATAGTGTATGCGGTGTGAGCAGAGTGTATAAGACTGTTATATGGGTGGGGAAGCAGAGTGTATAAGGCTGCGTTATTTGGGTGGGGGGAGCAGGGGATATACGGCTGTGATATATGGGTGGGTGAACAGAGAGTATAAGGCTGTGTTATATGGGTGGGTGAGCAGAGTATATAAGGGTGTGTTATATGGGTGGGGGAGCAGAGTGTAAAAGGGTTTGTTATATGGGTGGGGGAGCAGAGTATATATGGCTGTGTTATATGGATGATGGGAGCTGAGTGTAAAAGGGTGTGTTATATGGGTGGGGGAGCAGAGTATATATGGCTGTGTTATATGGATGACGGGAGCTGAGTGTAAAAGGGTGTGTTATATGGGTGGGGAGTAGTTATGAGCGATTACGTCGACTATCGTCATCGGGTCGATAGTTGATATAGTTAATTATCAAGACGATTTCCGATAGTCGATAATAGATTATCGCCGATGACCATTAAAGTCTATGGGAGAGGAACAACACCTTCATTATTACCCCCAAACAGGGCTGGAGAAGCTGGAATTAACATCCACAACAGTCAAATGGTTTAGTGCTACATTTTAAAGCAACACACTTAGGTTATAAAAGCCACAGGAAAAAAGGCACACACCATTCACTATCCCTGTCTTGCACCACAGCCTGACCCTTAAAGCTGCATGACCCACAGATTAAAAAGTGCCAGAAGGCAGTATGATTTGAACCATCATTTTGCTTGAACTGGACATTGACTGACCTGTCCTGGAACGCAGCATGAGCCCCAAACCTGGAAAAAATTTAAACCCCTTTAGATTAACGAAGTGCCCTAGAAAAAAGGAAAATTTTCTCTTTGAACCACCATTTAGTTAACTGGACATAGACTATCCCTGTCCTGTGCAACTTAATTATCCCCAAAACTGCATGACCACCAGATTAAAAAAGTTCCGGAAAAATTAGTCTTTCAACCAAAATTTTATTTTAACTGGACATTGACTATAACTGTCCTGTGTAACCTACAGCTGGTCAAGTCTTCCTGTACCTCCCTTGTACAATTCAGAGGAATATTTGTATCAGCTATTTTGTGCATGCCAGTTTTTTAGTAGTTTAATTCTAGCAAACACATTTTAAAATAGTATGGAATCCCACCACGTCTTTGTTTCTCTTTTTTTATTGATTAAATGGGTTTTTCTCACTACAGGGATTGCTAGCTATGTTAAAGATCTTGCAAAAACAAGTCATTTTGCAATATGTGTCCATTAACAGTGTCCTACCTATTCCTGTTTCTGACAGCACCATCACCCTTGAGCCACTCTTGACATTTTGTGAAGAACAAATATCTGTTAGAAACCACATTTTTACAATAGGACCTGTAGTATAGCTGCATTTCACAGCAACATACCCCCAAAAATGCAACACATGACCCTCGAGCCACTTTTGACATTTGTGAAGAACAAATATCTGTTAGAAACCACATTTTTTACAATAGGACCTATAGTATAGCTGCATTTCACAGCAACATACCCCCAAAAATGCAACACATGACCCTCGAGCCACTTTTGACAATTGTGAAGAACAAATATCTGTTAGAAAAAACATTTTTATAGAATAGGACCTGTAGTATTGCTGTATTTCAAAGCAGCATGACCCAAAAAATTATAAAATTACTTCTCAGCCACTGTTGAAAATTGTGAGGGAGAAATGCCACTTAGAAGCCACATTTCTGTTCTAAAGGACCGTGATTAACGTATCTCACACCCCATGACCCCAAAAAATTATAAAAATGACTTCTCAGCCACTGTTAAAAATTGTGAGGGAGAAATGCCACTTAGAAGCCACAATTGTGTTCCAAAGGACCATAATTATAGCTGTATCTCACAGCAACATGACCTCAAAACCATTGACAATGCAAAAAATTCTAAAGATGAAGTGAGTAAATGGAATACGGTTTTGTCATAAAACCTTGCTGTCTTTTACAGTCTCCTCACAGAAAAACCAGCAAAATGAACTTTTGGGAAAAGAGAATAAAAATTGCAGTAAGAAATGTCATTTAAAAAAAAAGTTTTCAAGAGGACCATTTCTGTTTGAAGAGGAATGTCAAGAAGACCGGCAACTAATCGGTGACCTCTGCAATTGGGGCCACAACATCATTAGAGATCCATGCCTGATTCATCTTGATTTAAAGTCAAAAGATCCACATTACTGTGGAAAGCCGGATGCGTTTGTCTGTAATGACTCCTCCAGCTGTGCTGAAGGTCCCCTCAGATAATACGCTGGCTGCTAGGCAGACAACACCTCATGGCGTGGCGAGCGAGCTCGGCCATTCATCCATTTTGGATACCCAGAAGTCGATGTGGTCCGGAACACATCCAAAAACATCGTGGGTTTAGATGCAGATAGTCGTGCACCAGATCTTAAGCAGTCTCTGTGTGTTTTTATGTGTGCCCTGCATTACATGCATTGGTGAAAGGGGGAAATAAAGATTGCCAGAGGTCACCCATTAGGTCTGCCACCTTGCCTCTGCTGCTGCTGGCGCTACGGGTACTTGGCACTCTACTGCCCGTTTAACGTCGCTGACGTTGTTCCACCATAACCCTTTGAAGAACGTGAAGCAACGAAACAGATGTCTCCAGTTGATCAATCACAAAAGGGCTCCATTTCCCGCATTTTACTCTCTAATTTTGGGGGGGTGGAAGGAAAATGCTGAGTTTTGTTTTGTACCGGGGATCCAGGAGGGTGGGCCCCCCAGTAACTGTTGTTCATTTTGATGGCCTTAATACGAGGATCATGTTGGGGAAAAAGGAGCATCCAAGCACTCAGTGAGAGATGGAGCCTTGATTTCCCAAGCCTTGGTTGAGGGGCACTAGCAAACTCAACTTCCTCATCTTCCCCCTCCGCCTCAAATTCGCGCCAACCCTTTTTCCCTAGTCAGGGGACGTGGGGTAAAAATCAGGTGCCCGGGGAATACCCCCTCCTCCTCCGTTTTCCCCCGGCACGCTTCAACACAGCCCTGACTCGCCTAAAATGATGCCCCTGAAGCTGGGGGGCGCCGCCTTTTTCACTACCCCTTTAAACCCCAAAACCCTGCCTAATAAAGGGCCCGTTTAAAAAATTGAAAAAAACTGCCCGGGCCTTTTTGGGATTCGCCCGGAGAAAAAAAGGCTCTTTGTCCCCCATCTGTGCCCATTTTCCTCCTCCCCCGTTGCTGGGGGGGGCCCTGATTTTTTTCAGGTGTCCAACGATCTTTCCCCGAAACAAAATTTCCACCACAATGCTCGGCTGAAAAGGGGAAAGGGTTCCCCCACTGACCTTTTTGGCTGGCTTCTTCAAAACGGGCAAGGATGGTGCAGAGCTCTTTCACTGCCTCCACTCTCGGGGGGCCAAAACCCTGAGCTCCGCAGCCGCTTGTCAGGCCATGTGTCACTCCGTATTTGCAAAATGGAAATTGCGCTGCTGCCACAAATTTCACTGAAGAAATGTGGGGGGTTAAAATTTCCAGTTTTTGGCCACTTTCAACAATGAGACAGTTACGGGGGGGGTTGAGCTGACCGGGGCCAATTTTAGCCAGGGGGAAACAAAGGGGCAGGGTGCGAAGGGCCCCAAAAGTGCAAACTCAGACCTCAAGCCTTCCCAGCGGGCAGCCCGGGCCCCGGGGGTAGGCTTTAAAAATTTTTCGGGACGTAAAGGGTTTCATGACATGTGCCAAGAAAGGGAGGGCCCTTCCCCTACCGATTTTAAAGGGCGGCCACGTTTTCGACCTTATCGCACACCCCCCTTTTGCCTGGCACAAGGTTTTTTTGTAAAACCACAGCCAGCGCTCAGTCCCCTCTTGGGGGAAGCCCCCAAACACCCTGACCTGTGGTGTGGACGGTCCCAAGACAGATTTTAAATTTTAAAAAAACGGCCCGGTTTCTCTGGGGACATGATGCCCACCAGAGGACCTTGGGAAAAAACCCTGCACCATCCCTGCGGTTTTGAAAAGCGTGCGCCGAGCCTGAGAGCCACCCCACCACCAAGACAAACCAAACCCGCTCACCCCGTGGCTGGGCACAAGTATACGGCCCTTTGGGCCTTTCTTACAAATCCATGTGTCGGTTTGGGCAGGTTGGAAATTTTCCGAAAACAGATGCAGACCAAAAGCGCTTGGGAAAATTTTAGAAAGACATGTGGTGGGGCCCGGGGAGGGAAAGGTTTTTTTTTTGGGAAAGAAATGCCTGCTTGGATTTTGGGATTTGGGGGGAGGCAAGGGCCATGACGTTTGGGGGAACCCCTCTTGTCCACCCAAAAAGAAAGGGCCCCATTTCCAAGGCCCAAACCGGCAATTTCTGCCCTTCAGGCTTTTTGGGTTTTTGGGGTGGTTTGGGGTTTTTAAAATGGGTTTTTTTGCTCCCAAACCTGGAAGACAGGGAAAGGTGGCTCCCGCTTGGGCCCCTGTAGGGGTTCAGGTTGGGCAAAAATGGTGGAAGGGGAATGGGTTGGATTTGGGGCTCTGGTGGGCGGTTTACTCGGGCACGGTGGGAGGGTGAAATGGAGGCGATCCCCGATTCAAGACTCCCGAGAGACATGGGCAAACTGAGGGGGTGGTGGTGGGGGAGGAGGAAAAAGGCGGAGGGCCCGGGGGGTGGGACGTTGGGTTTGGGAAACCGGCATCGGTTGGGGGGGTTTTTTTTGGGGGGCCAAGTGTTGCCTCCATTTAAAATCATGCTTTTGCTGCATTTGACTAGAAATGTTGGGGGGTGGTTAAACAAACCCAAGATTCTTGCCTCCCACTGTGCGTTACGGGAAAAAGGGAGCATAAAAACAAAACGGGTGGGTGAATCAAAGGGGTTGCTCGAAAAAGGCCCCAGGCTTTAGAGGGCCTTTGGGCCTTTTCGACGCGATAAGCGAAGGGGCGGTTTCCGCTGATCGTGGGTGGGGGAATTTATCTTCCCCGGAAATTGTGCGACCCCCCCTCTCCCTTTTTGAGGTGGGACCCCTAAAGACACTACCCCATGTCCCTTTCCCCCTCGTCCCCCTTTATGAAGCGCTCGCAAGCAAATTCTGCTGAAAAGGGCCCCCGATGGATTTCCCCAAAGTCACATCATCAAACATCAAAACCCCGGTGACTTCCCTCCCTCCTGACATTCTGCATCCGGAGTGGGGCTACAAACAAAAGGCCCCGGGAAGGCGTTGCCGGGCCGGCCCCGGGGTTTTTTTCCGATTGAACCGGGTGATTTTCTTTCTTTTGATGGCATCGTAACTGGGCGTCAGAGCAAAACAAAAACATACTTTTGGCCTCTTGATTTTTTTAAAAATCTTTCTGAAAATCCAACCGCATTTTGTCACCAAAAAAGGTTTAAGAAAAAGGGTTATCCACATGGGGGTTCACGATTGACTTTGGGCTGCCTCGTTTCATGTTTGGGCGGGGTTTTCTGGTGATGCTTTATGACACATTTGGGGGCCATGACTGGGGGGGGAGGGGGGAGGGGAAGACGCGGATGCAGGTTTTCATTAACCCTGAAGAAATTGGCGAAGCTGTTTGTTATGAGAATTTACAGGGGCCCTGACCCCAAACGATGATCGGCCCGACGGTCCTGGGAAACGACAATCTGGGGGGATGGTGGGTTTTCGGCCCCACTGGAAGGAGACCTTCTTCTACCTTACCTCCTACCCCCCTCTTTGCTCGCTTTCCACCTGCATTTCACTCCATGTTCACAAAAATAAAAAATTTAAAAAAAGTAAGGGGAAAATTTTTGACAGGCTCACAGCTAATTTTTAAACCCTTAATTTTTCCCAAGCCAACTAGGGTTAGAAAAATGAAATGTTTTTCTTTTTTCCGCAATTTCTGGTGAAAAAGCGGTCTGGTGGGGGAAAAACCGAAAGACAAAATCAACATGTTCTTTCCCTTTAGTCCCAGGGATTTACAAAGGGCCCCGTAGGACAAAAAATTGATAGTTTTCAAAAAATATCATACAATTTCCTATCTGCGCCCCAAAATGACTTTTTAACAAGGGGCAATAAAAACCCAATTTAGAAGTTTTCACGATAGAAATTGGGGTTTTTTTCAGCAATGACAAAAAAGGGGAAATTTTGAAAAAACGTGGCTTTTTGGAAAAAAAATAGGGGCCCCCCACTTTCAATACAGCTATTTTAAAAATTATACGGAAAAAAAAACGGGGGGTTTTGCACCAAAGAAATACCCCCTACAGTAACTAAAAAAAAACCTATTTTTAAATGTTTTAAAGGGTTAAAAAAAGGTGGGCTTTGCCCCCATGAAAAAACTCCTGCAATTACTAGAAATTTCGTTTTGGTAATTTAAGAAAAAAATTTGGGGCTTTGAACAAGACTGAGCGCGCCAAAGGAAAAACACGTTTAAATTAAAATTTGTGTAATGATAATAATAGGTGGTTTTTTCACCTATGAAATACAACACCCAAATTTCTAGCAAATTTCTGGGATGGAAAATCCTTTCAAGAGGGTCTTTTAAAAAAAAATGGCCCCCCGCCAAAGTGACAAAAACCCAATTAAATTTTGTACGGGTTTAAAAAAACGTGGTTTTTGCACCTATAAAAAAAACCCCGGGGTGATAAAAAAGTTTTGTATCCTTTTGTTAGTACAAAATGGGGCTTTGAAAAAACTAACCGCGCCAAAGTTTAAAAAAAAAAAATAATTTAAATCGTGTACAGAAAAATAAACCGGGGATTTTGGGACCCATCCCCAAAAACACCTGCAGTTACTAGAAAAGAAACTGTTCCAAAAATAAGTACAAGATGGGTTTTCCCAAAAAAACTGGGCTGCGCCCCGTTTTAAAAAAAACCCAATTAAATTGTTTACGGGTTAAATTTAAAACCGGGGTTTTTTTCACCCGTAAAAACCCCTGCGGTGACTAGAAAAATTCTGTGTCCCCCATTGTAATACAAAGTGGGTCTTTTTAACAAAACTGGGGGTGCCCAAAGTGAAAAAAAAAACCTTTAAATTTAAAACTTTCCAAAATAATAAAAGGTGAGTTTTTTCACCCATCAAATACACCCGCAGTTACTTTGAAAAGGGTCTGTATTCCCCAAAATACTCTCCTTTTTTCAAAAAAAAAAAAAAAAACCCCAGCCTGCCCCGCCCCCTTTCTGTCTGTTTGGGTTTTCCCCCCCCCCACCGGCCCCCCCCCCCCCCCACCTTTCGGTTTTAAAAAGCGCAAAATGCTTCTTTAAAATTTCAGCCAAAATAACTAAAAAAAATGAAAATCCTTTAAAAAACCTTGTTCAAATTTTTCACACTAAAAGCAAAAGCTGACTGTGTAACAAATAAGCAGTTTGCTGAGGCCGTTTGAAAAGGGGGGACCAAAAAACACGTCCTTTCTCTTATGATAACAGAACACCGATTTCTGAACCGGAAGGGCTTTCATGTTTAAAAAGGGTCATGTGATTCCAGCCCCTCACAAAAAATACACATCACGAATGACGTTTCACACCCCGCTCACCTTGCCTATTTTCTTTAAACTGAATTTTCTGGCCGCCAAAAAAAGACAGGAACGCCGAAAATGGGCAAAAAGTAATAGATTATGCGCAGATTCTCAACTAAATTATCCCCGTGATCGGGAAAAAAACCAAACAACCCTAAAAAAACCCTGCGGGTTTCAACTTTTTCGATAAAAATCGTCCAAAAAACTAGTTGGGGGGACCAGAGTGTATAAGGCTGTTATAAAGGATTTTTTGGGGGAGTGAGTATATAAGGGTTTTTTAAAAATGGGTGGGTGGGGAGAGTGTAAAAGGGTTTGTTTTTAAGGGTGGAGGAAAATGATGAAAAAGGCGGGTTTTATGGTTATGGGACCTAGTGCATAAAGGGGGTGTTTTTATGGGGGGGGGGAAAACAGAGTTTATAAGGGGGTGTTAAAATTGAATGGGGAGCTGAGGGCTATAAGGGGCGTGTTATATGGGTGTGTAGAGCAGAGTGGATAAGGCTGTGTTATTTGAAAGAAAGGGAGCTCAGTGCATTAAAGGTTTGTGGGTTTTTGGGGGGGGGGAAAACAGGGTAAAGGTGTGTTATAATTTATTTATGGGAGCTGGAAGCATAAGGGGTTTGGGTTTTATTTATGATTGGGGCTGAGTGCTTTTAAAGGGGGTGTTTTTTATGGGTGGGGGAAACAGAGTTTTTTAAGGGTGTGTTTTTATTTTATGATGGGAGCTGAGTCTATAAAAGGGGGTGGGTTTTATGGGTGGGGGAGCCCGAGTATATAAGGCTGTGGGTTTTATGGGGGAAATTTTGGAGGCAGAGTGTATAAGGCTGTGTTTTTATTGATGAGGGGGGGCTCAGTGCATAAGGGATTTTTATAAGGGTGGGGAAGCAGGAAATTATAAGGCGTTTTATTGAAGTGGGTTTGGACATAAGGATGTTTTTATAATTTTTGATGGGAGCCGAGTGCATAAGGGTGTGGGTTTTATGGGTGGGGGAGGGAGAGTTTAAAAAAGGCTGTGTTATATTGATGATGGGAGCTGAGTCTATAAGGGTGTGTTATATGGGTGGGGACAGGGGTTTTAAAAAGGCCCGTTGTTATATGGGTGAGTGGAGCAGAGTGTATAAGGCTGTGTTATATTGATGATGGGAGCTCAGTGCATAAGGTAGTGTTATATGGGTGGGGAAGCAGAGTGTATAAGGCTGTGTTATATTTTATGATGGGGCCCGAGAGATAAAGGGTGGTTATAATTTTTATGGGAGCGAGTGATAAGGGGGTTTTTTAAAATTTGGGGGGGGGGAGAAGAGTGTATTTAAAGGGTGGTTTTTTGATGATTGGGGGCGATTTTTATAAGGGTGGGGGTTTTTATGGGCGGGGTGCAGAGTGTTAAAAAATTTTGTTTATTGTGATGGGACTCAGTGCATTTAAAGGGGTGTTATAAGGGTGGGGGGCAGAGTGTATAAGGATGTTTTTTAAATTTATGATGGGGGGCTGGTCTATAAGGGTGTGTTATATGGTGGGGGAGCAGAGTTTTACGGGTGTGAAAAAAGGGTGAGTGGAGCAGAGTTTTATTTAAACCCGTGTTATAAATTTTATGAGGGAGCTCAGTGCATAAGGTTGTGTTATAGGGTGGGGGAAGCAGAGTGTATAAGGGTGTGTTTACTGATTTTAAGGGAGCTGAGTCTATAAAGGGTTTTGTTTATGGGGGGGGGGGGCAGATTTTATAAGGGGGGGTTTTTTATTGAAGAAGAAACCCGGGCGAAAAGGGTTTTGTTATATGGGTGGGGGAGCAGAGTGTATAAGGCTGTGTTATATGGAAGAAGGGC
Source organism: Phyllomedusa bahiana (assembly GCA_025379985.1). Classification (NCBI taxonomy): domain Eukaryota; kingdom Metazoa; phylum Chordata; class Amphibia; order Anura; family Hylidae; genus Phyllomedusa; species Phyllomedusa bahiana. Next base: position 1,532 of record JAODAL010030883.1, on the reverse strand, counting down.
CCTGAGTCTATAAGGGTGGCTTATATGGGTGGGGGAGCAGAGTGTATAAGGCTGTGTTATATTGATTATGGGAGCTGAGTGCATAAGGGTGTGTTATATGGTGGGGGGAGCAGAGTGTATAAGGCTGTGTTATGTCTGGCAACTTTAGAGTAATTGCCCAGGTCCTTCACATAGAGCTGTCACTTTGAGAGGAGGAGAGCGGAGCTCATGCAGACTTTAATACACAGCTCAGAGGAGAGTGAGAGACAGACATTGAGAACACACAGACAGCAGCTAGACATGACAGATTAGCTCATAGCTGTTATACTAAATTATTTAGGTCATGCAAACGAATTGCAAAAGTGCTTACTTTTACTGTCCCCATCATTACAGAGATGATCTTTGTAACAAGAAATTTCCATGAATATAAGGGTTAGAATTGGGGTTAAGTTTAGGGTGATGATTAGGGTTATGGTTAGTGCTGACCACTGATCCCCTGTGCTACACACTGCTAACCACTGAGCCCCCCTGCTGCACACTGCTAACCACTGAGCCCCCCTGCTGCACACTGCTAACCACTGAGTCCTTGTGCTGCACAGTGCTAACCACTGAGCCCTTGTGCTGCACACTGCTAACCACTGAGCCCTTGTGCTGCACATTACTAACCACTGAGCCCTCGTGCTGCACACTGCTAACCACTGATCCCCCGTGTTGCACACTGCTAACCACTAATCCCCGTGTTGCACACTGCTAACCACTTATCCCCCCTACTGCACACTGCTAACCATTGAGCCCTGCACACTGTTAACTACTTAGCCCTTGTCCTGCACACTGCTAAACACTGATCCCCATGCTGCACACTGCTAACCACTGATCCCTGTGCTTCACACTGCTAACCACTGATCCCCGTGCTGAACTCTGCTAACCACTGAGCTCTCATGCTGCACACTGCTAACCACTGAGCCCTTGTGCTGCACACTGCTAACCACTGAGCCCTTGTGCTGCACACTGCTAACGACTGAGCCCTTGTGCTGCACACTGCTAACCACTGAGCCCCTGTGCTGCACACTGCTAACCACTCAGCCCAGGTGCTGCACACTGCTAACCACTGATCCCCCGTGCTGCACACTGCTAACCATTGAGCCCTCGTGTTGCACACTGCTAACCACTGAGCCCTCGTGCTGCATCGTGCTTACCACTGATCCTCCATGCTGCACACTGCTAACAATTGATCCCTCATGCTGCACACTGCTAACCACTGAGCCCCCGTGCTGCACATTACTAACCACTGACCCCTTGTTCTGAACACTGCTAACCACTGAGTCCCCGTGCTGCACATTACTAACCACTGAGCCCTTGTGCTGAACACTGCTAACCACTGATCCCCCATGCTGAACACTGCTAAACATTGAGCCCTCGTGGTGTTGTCAGTGGGGTCTTGGCACTGGGGTGTTGTCAGTGGGGTCTTGGCACTGGGGTGTTGTCAGTGGGGTCTTGGCACTGGGGTGTTGTCAGTGGGGTCTTGGCACTGGGGTGTTGTCAGTGGGGTCATG